>NDXB01001846.1:7870-30030 GCA_002631895.1 Agapornis roseicollis | reverse complement strand
TAAAAAAAAAAAAAAAAAAAAGAAAAAAAAAGTAAAAAGAAGGAACATAAGAAAATAAGAAATATATCCTACTGCTTAACACTGTTTACAGATCTTGGTAGTTGGGGTGATAAGATACAGTATGTGGATTATTTAGCAATAGCTTTTAAAATACATAATACTTATACATCTTCTCATGTACTTGATCCCAGTATTCCTTTATGATCATTGCCAATTTGTATGATAAACTCTTTTCAAAGTATATCCATTTAACTGTAAATAAAACAATTCACTAATTCTTTGGCATTAGAAGAATCATACAGCTGCAATTGTTCCATTGTGCCGAGAACGAGACCTCTCCAAAGTTACTCGTCTGTTATCTGCAATACAAAGAGAGGAAAAAAGAAAACACCGTCAGATTTGCAATATGGATAATGCAATGTCAAGAGGTTTTCAAACAGCCCTGAAAATCATTTCAAATGATATGTAAATAAATAACTAGGAGACTGGATCAGAGAAGTTTCACACTGCAGCTGACAGACTGAGCTCGAGAGTTCTGCAATCAGTAGGAAATTACTTTCTTGATCAGAGAAGCTGAGTGATAAAAGCATTAGGAGAATCCTGAAATACTGTCCCCTTGGAAACAGCACACGATAACTCAAATTCTGGGTAAAAATCTTATTTTATAAACAATTATGCTCAGAAGCTCTGGAAAATACATTGAGTTTCATAGAATCACAGAATAGTTAGGGTTGGAAAGGACTTTAAGATCATCTAGTTCCAACCCCCCTGCCATAAGCAGGGACACCTCACACTAAACCATGCCACCCAACCTGGCCTTGAACACTGCCAGTGATGGAGCACTCACAACCTCCCTGGCCAACCCATTCCAGCATCAAACCACCCTCACAGGAAAGAATTTCTTCCTTAGATCCAATCTAAACCTCTCCTGTTTAAGTTTGAACCCGTTACCCCTTGTCCTGTCACTACAGTTCCTAATGAAGAGCCCCTCCCCAGCATCTCTATAGGCCCCCTTCATGAGAACGTACTGACCAGTGTGGTGGTGAAAAACCTACAAGTACAGAAGCACTAACACCAACATCATTTGGTACGCAGTTAAAAATAGAACAGTTAAATCAGCCGCTTCCTAAGCATTTCCTGATTGTGCAATGTGAACAACTTTAAGTATAAAATATTACACAGTAATTATTGCAATGAATAATAAATGTCTCTATCACAGGAAAACAATTGTGAAGTACCAGCCACAGGCCTAAATGCCTTTAAAATAAAACTTTAAAGCAATGAACACACATACAAAGGGGCAGAAAATTAACCCCCGATTTGTTTTCTGGAGTTTTTGATCTTTTGAATAATGTGGTCCTGCCACACAAATTTTCTTTACTTTTTTGGGGGGATGACTGCTTGCTTTTGACCTTTGTATTCTTTCATATCACATTCATGTTGCTGCTCTTTGCATGAGTATGGTATCTACATTGCTACAGCATCAGGGTTTCACAATATATGTCTGGAAGTCCTCCATAGTATTGGAATATTCTAAACCAACAGTCACTTCAGAAGCAGAGTCTGACAGATAAACTGCAGGCAGGCAGGTTTTCTCAGCTGGTTCCCAATGAGCTGCTTTAGTTGTGTTCCCAGGACTGGAACAGCATGGGTTCCTGGTTCTCTGTGGGGAAGCTCTAAGCTTGGGTTGAGGCAGAAGGTTCAGGCATAAGGCATGAGATCCCAACAAATCTGATGGGTAGAAATACCCTCTTGGAAAAAGCTAGTAACAGAATACCTCTATCACAGAGCTCTAGGAAAGGTTGGAGCAAAGACCAGTGTGCGATCTCACCAATGTATATAAATCATAGAATCATAGAATAGTTAGGGTTGGAAGGGACCTCAAGATCATCTAGTTCCAACCCCCCTGCCATAAGCAGGGACCTCAAGGTGAAAGGGGCTGAAGCCAAACTCTTTGCAGCAGTGCCCAGCTGGAGGACCAGAGGCAACAGGCACAAACTGGAACAGAGGAGGTCACTCCCGAGCATCAGGAAACATTTCTTTACTGTGAGGTTGACTGAGCACTGGAATGGGTTACCCAGGAAGATTGTGGAGTCTCCCTTAGAGATACTCAAAACCTATCTAGACAGAATCATGGACAAGTGGACCCAGGTGATCCTGCTTGAGCAGGGCATGGCCAAGGTGACATCCACAGGTCCCTTCCAGCATCAACCAGTCTATAATACTTTTCTAAGCTAACAAAGCCAGAAGTGGTCCGAGCAGATTAAAGAAGGTTCTGGAGAAGACAAAGGAAGTCATCTCTGTGATCTGTTCCCAGACAAAGAACAGAGGATGACTGTGGAGACTGCATGGGCTCTGCAAAACCGACCTTCCTTTTCCCTGTTCAATGAGTGTCTCCAATGCTATAGGGAATTAACGGCTCCTTTAGCAAGATTATTAGTTCTTTTTATAGTTCTGCCTTGCCTCCTTTTCTTAATGAATCTATCCATGCATAAAGTATTCAAATTACCCTAAGTCAATCTGTTTTGTATGGGAATAAATCTCTACACTGGTTGCAGTGTCAGTAGGTACTGGAAATTAAAGGATAGAAATGCTGTCTAAAACCCAAAAAAGCAAAATCATTAACTCAGCTGTGCTACAGTTCCTCTATGACAGTGAAGCAAAGAGTCCAGTGGACTATTTCGTGCTTTAATTTCAAGATTGTTAAATGTACAGGTTAAAAACAGACTAAGAGAGTCTAAAAACTGCTGATTTCCTCATATGTGGTTATTTTTAGATTTTAGATTTTTTTTGTGGTTATTTTTATATTTGTTTTGGGTTTGGTTTATGGTAGAGGCATTTTCTGCAAATGACTGTTCATTTCCACCTGTAATTGCACAATGGAGCTGGGGCTTAAACACAAAACTGTAAAAGCTAGAAGCATTACCATTTCTTCAGCAGATGACAAACAAACTATTCTCCCAATTATAAGAACTGATCTATTCTTTTAAATTATTTCCAGTTTTTAAATGCAAGTAATTATATTTTCTATCTAAAATCTAAAAGATTCAAAGGAGACTCAGGTTCTTCCAATCAAGAAAACTGAGGTACAGATTCTATTATTATGAATGAGAATCTATGTCAGCAGTTGCAAGAAATTTCTTTGCAAAGCTTACAGTGCTTCATGGTGATTCTTACTAAAGCAAAAGCAGTTAGGATATAAATTACACTTTGATAACATTGTCAGCTCATTATAAAAAATGTGAGGGTTAGGCTTATATACTATCAGTGTGAAAGCTTTAATTTACGTGAAAATTTTGGAGGTAAAACTAAAGTATTTCTTCTTTATAAAGAGATCTATTTTATTCTGTGGTGGATCTGCAAGCCACCTTGTGTGTGTGTGTGCAGATTTACACCTGGTTAAAAAACTGAAATATTAGGATGTGCACAGATATATATAGAGATGCATATAGACTCCTTCACTACATGTAAACTGTGCTTGTGCATTTATAAATATATGTATAAACATATTCGTTAGTTGAAAAGAAAGGGTTTCATATTAGGATCAGGAAGTGGCTTGGGCTGGTATTTCAGTGACTTGAGCACAAGCTTTTAAAATCATGACATTTATAATGCTTTCAACACATAAACTCAGTTATCTCCAACAGCTGTATTTACTTTTATTTATGTTACAGACCATACAGAATAGAACCCAAAATAAGACTGGCTTATAAACATGACTGACTATTCTAGCATAAAACTACATGTAACATCAATACATGGTAAACCTATTCACTTGTATTGCAGAGGAAGGGAGGGAAAATAAAAGGCAGTAGCAGGAAGCTAACAGGATGTAATATTAAGACCTAAATCATTGCCAAAAGTCTCAGGTCTACACTTCAGAAGCATGTAAAAATTACTAGAAAACATGGGAACAGGTTCTGCATGTATCAGTCACATTTTCTGGGTAACCCATATACCCATGCATTGAAAACTTTGTTTCTTTAATGTCAGAAGTTCATCTCCTTTAGAACTAGGGAATGTAGGAAACATTCACAATGCTTGTATTACAGACATTACAGCCTATCTCAAAAATGATACATGAACTTAAGGTGATCTCTCAATCAAGTAACAGACCTTTTCTTGCCGCAGAAGGTAGAACAAGGAAGGCTTTAAAACAGGAAATAGCATATTTTTATTTCATAAAATAATCTTCATCTTTTAGCTTCCTGGATCAAATTTAAATGAAGCAAATATAGCATTAAGAGCTGTGACATTTGCTTTTTAGCATATATAATACTGGAATATAGTCTTGACCATATAAACTTTACACCTACATCAGAAGAAATATATGGACTTTGTTATAACAATTACTTGCTCAAGTGTTTTTGTAGTCAACATAGTACCAAGATGGGAATGAGTGATATCTAAAACATGCAAGATATTTGTAGAGATGCTTTTGATATGTTCACATCATTCACCATGTAACATGAATCTACTGATGTAAAAAAAGAAAGCAAACCTACCAATAAACTTAGTGTATAAGTACAATAAATATATGCCATGAAGCAAGCAAAAAATTCTAAACAATTATTTTCAGACAATGTATTTTAATTGTATGGTACTTGCCAACTTCACCCTTCAGACCTTCTCCCTTATACTTCATATGTATTAAGCATTAAAAATTACAATTAGCTAAAACTACACTGGTAGGGGAGAGAAAAATAGTTTGAAAAGACTATGTTCTGTAAAATGTATTTTTCCTTTCCTTAATGCTCCTTCATTAGTTCTGTTATTAAAAGAGAAGTATCAATAGCTGCAACAGTTTTATTAACTCTGTAGCTTGTTATCATGTTAAAGTTATACTAGAAGAAAAATTAATGGTATTTTGCAGAACTTCAACACTAACATTAAGTGACTTTTGCATTTTGCTTTCCTCTTATCCTCTCCTCTAAGTAGTAACTTTGTGCTCTCCTAATTGTAAACCTTACTTTATATGAGCAAGCAATGCTGGTAATGATATAGATGTTGTGCAATCGAACTGACTGGTCATGACACTGAGATATCTGATAATAGGAAAAGACAAGAGTCTACAAAACCATCCCTTGAAGGGGCTCGATTGGAATCTGGATTATCCTGTAACCACCACAAAAAAAGTTCTCTCTCTGATATGGCTTATATTTAAAAGTACGAATGTATTATAAACTGCTACCTTGGGCTTGGTACCCAGGTGACTAATTTTCCAGAATTTTTCCAGCCAGTTAAAGCAGGGAAAGCATTTCTTTGTGCCTTAATTACTAGCAGTCAAGTCAATCACTGGACTGATTTTGAATTCTTAGCTCCTTGCAGTCTTTCCTAGAGTGCTCATCAGCAGAGTATGTAAGTTCCTCCCTATGTGAATAACTGCAGCACCCTTTGGCTAGCATTAGAAAACAAGCAATAACAAACTCCCAGAATCACACAAACCCTCACAAACCCAATAGCCAAACATGACTGATGCAGATAATTACTTTTTGTCCTTTTTTTTAGAGCAAAAGGTTGAAACATTAATCTATATGCAGAAAAGCAAAGCACATAAATGTTGTAAGAGAAAGGGCTAAACAGAATATCGGGGGCATCAGGAAAAAGTACTACCAGAACTATCCCGCATTCTTCAAAGACAGTGGTTGCAGGACCCCTATACCTGAACAACATGTATTTTAAAGGATGTCTTAGTTAATAAGCACTATGCTAGTCAAATTAATAACAGACTAATTTGACTATGTTAATGTTAAACTGGAAGAGAGGCAGCATACAGCACAGGCTGCTCAGCTAGCAAACCTTGTGCTGAAGCACAAGCTGGAGGGCAGTAGGAACTCTGAAATGCTAATGTATTTAGAGAACTCACACCATTAACTTGCACAATCACCACATCTTTGTTCTTTTTCCTTTTTTACCCTTTTTCTCCTCCCTGACTGATGTCCCCAAGGTGAAAGAATTAACCCTTCCATAGCTGACAATAATGAAAGGTGTTTAAAGCTCAGAGAAAGAAGGTACCAGCTTGAGTTGACTTTAAAATGACCATATGAAGAAGGTAGCACATTTGACAATGAATATTTAACATTTCATCTTTTGGAAACAATTTTAACTATGCAAAAGATGCAGAAATGCATGCTGTAAGGGAATTTGTATTGCCCATGCCTTTGGGAATCAATGGAAGCATTTCCATCAAACATTTATTTATTCATTCATGGAAAATTTTGTTCACTAGGAAATCCTACTGAAACACATCTTGTTTTCATGAGCAACCCAAGGGAAAAAAGCTCATGCAGTTCCAGGTACTTCAGCAAGCACCACAAACATATAACATGGAAAAGATAATTTCCTGTAAGTACAGAATGACTACACAAAAAATGCGTAAGCTGGTCATTTAAGAACATTTTAAATGGATAAACTGTCACAATAGATGGTAATTCCAAGGAACAAACAGTGCATCTGTGATGGCACTGACAGTTCTTTGGATAAAGATGGAAATCTGACTTGCATTTTACAAGTGTCACTTTTTTTCTGACAGATATAACTATTTTATATATCGCGTCATTGCTTAAAACTGGGACAAGCTAGAATATATTTAAATCATTTTAGCTTGGGTAGCCTCTAGTTTTCTCCTCTGCATAGGGAAAACTGAAGACAAGTTACAATGTCATTTGAGGTAATAGTGTATTATCAATTGCTTTCAAGAGCAAGCCATGGCAAGAATTAACTTTATTATCTTTGTTTATTGACTGCATCCACCTTCATCAGCTTGGATTACCAACAATGAAAGGTAAATCTATTTGGAAAATGGAACTGATGGAACATAAGACAGAAGCAAAACTGATATATTGTAAATCAGCAGGGAAGCCCATCAATCTTCAACATGTCTTTAACAGCCACAGCTGAATAATGCTCTCTCTAGTGCCTGGCCTGTACCTATGACACTATTAGAGAATACCAACTGAGAAATAAGCAAGTCAAGGAAATTAAGAACTTCAAAACTGTTATTGGTGTCTAGAACAAAGTCCTTTTTGTGCAACAGCACTTTGAGAGAAAATAGCTCTCCTAACCTCAATTCTGTTAAGTTTCAGTCCATCTCTGTGAGATTTGATTTCAAATTGATCTTTCAAAATGGGTGGCCTATATAGAAAAAAATGCAATGAGGTAAAAATCAGTTATGGGAGAAATACTGCCAAAATAATACCTCAGAAAGGACTTTCTGCAATAGACAGCACTTTCCAGAAGATTTTTAACTCAAATAAATGAAACAAGCAAATAAAATAGTTTTCTAACTGGGTTAAGGAAACTGTACAGTTAATATGTTTTCTTTTATCTTTTAGTTTTTTTAAACACTTATTTCAAACTCAACAGTCACCCTATACACACCTTGCAAAATCAGAACTAGACCTTTTATGACCAACACATGGGGTCAGTTCACAGTCATTCAGATTTAATATTTTTGTAACCAAAAATGAGAAAAGATCAAGAAGATCAAGTGATATAACATCCCTGGTCTCAGCTTCCCCCCCCTTCCCCCCAACAGAATCTCTAATGCCTGACGATCAAACTTAAAACGACAGCTAAACTGGTTATTCTAGCATCAATTTCAAAGAAAACATTTAGGTCTCAAGCAAACCCTGTCACTGTGAGGTCAAATTCTATAAAGATGGGTTTGGTTTAGGTCCAACCCCAGACTTCCATGTGAAAGCTGAGTGATGACCTCAGAATATACACAGTATATGTTAATATGATGGAAGAAAAGAAGCCCACCCTTACGCCAAAGAAACAGTAGGTTTAGTTTGCTTTTTAAAGCCCTCAAAAGCGGAGAGCACATGTAAATGGCTGAAGCACATGAATTATAAAGGCAACGTGTTAACCTTGTAATAATTAAAAAACTATATTGTTAACCTGTGAGCTGGATGTTTACCAATACATTCATAAGTAAGAAAGGTGCTGAAGAGTACAAAAAGGTTTTAGAAGAAATGAGTAAGAAAGAAAACCCCAATGAGTCTGTGCGGCTGTTGAGATTTTTAGGATAGAAGAACTGCAACAGACTTAAAGGACATCTCTCAAGATTGCATGGCTCTTCCTCAGAAAAAAGCAGACACACGTCTCCTGAGTTATTTGCACAAGTCAGGAGTGCCAAAATTATCATCGTAATATAGTAAGCACTAAGGCAAGACAGGTTTGCATGTAGATATCTGTTCTCTTCAAAAATACTTGATTCAAAAGTGTTAGTTGTTTAGATCTGTCATTTAGACAAGGTTGTATGGGGCTTGTAGCAACCTGGTCTAGTGGATGGTGGTTGGAACTGGATGAGCTTTAAGGTCTCTTCCAAGCCAGACCAGTCTGTGTTTCTGTAACACACAGCACCTTTATTTTAAGAAGTTTTCCAGATCAGCCTACATGCACAATTTTTCATTGAAAACAAATGTGGATGTTTGGATTCTTTTTAACTCGCTAAATCAAAGTTGTTAATAGCCAGAAGCACTGTAGTACAGAGCGTGGTTTAAAATACAGACAGCTAAAGGATTTAAGTCCTGACACTCAGATTTGAAGGGAAGGACATGTCTAATCTTACTGTTGTCACTCACACTTAGCTTGCTGGGCACTGTTAATCGTAGCCCTAGAGTTGTATGAAAATGCAGAGAAAAACAATTTATGTTCTACATGTTATACATAAAAATGCCTTTGAAATGACCACTGTGAGAAGTTTTAATGTTAAATGACTTGTGTGATGACATACACTAACAGCGCAATCCAGCTGTGACCACAGTCAATACAGTATGGGAACACAATAAAAGAAACACTTTTGCAACCAGAATCGAGGATGTTGACCATCTGTATCACAATTCCATTAAGCAAATAAATACTTGTCCTATTCAGAGCTGAAGAGAACCTAATAAAGTTAAGTATTTTTAGAACAAAAATGGGTTTGTAAACCCTATTTTCAAGTAATCTGTGTAAAATAAATTTTACTATGGCTTACTCCAGGCCTTAAAGATTTAAAAAAACAAAAAAGAATTAATGCAATAAGCCAAGATTCCTTGAACCTTTAAATGATCTATTTAATATTTTAATTTGACTTTGCTTTCTTTCTTAATAGGACCACTTGGGATATGCATTGAAAGCTCTTTCACAAGAGCTGCAATAGAAAAGCCTTAGTTTGAGACAACACATGCCTGCCTCAGGGGCTACAAGACAAATCAATCTATTTTCTCCTTTCCTCCAAGGATAATTGGCCTTTAAAATTACAGAGGAAAATAGGCCTTCATGTCAGTACAGTTCAGGCACATATACAGCCATTTTCCATTTCTTTTTCACTTTGGATTCTCAGCTGAGAACTAAATTTACAAAGGTGAGAAAACAAAAAGAAGATGAAAAGGAATGACTGCATCAGTACAAATCCTCTCCAGTGACAAGCAGCCCTGTGACCAGCATCTGAGCCTGGCATTCACTGAAACCTGCTATGAATAGAAACCTGCTATGAATAGTTGTCATTTTCCTACTCAATACTGTTTTATTCTTTTTCATGATAAACTACTTGTATTTTTGTGTCAGCCTGTACCACTGGCATTCATAGAGATTTGTCACAGAATTCAGTTAAACTGAGAAGTTATAATTATTGCTTCATTTCCCACACACTCTCACACAGTAATACTGATTCTTACCTCATCTTTACAAAATTGCCCTTTTCAAGCAGCAATCATGGCTCTGTGTATCCCTATAATCCTTATGCTGTGCTACGTATGCACACAATCATGTATAAACTCAGCTTCAGACTTTGAATGCTGTTAAATTGCATATAGTAAATTTTAATTCTGCTAATACATTGTTTCAAAGCACTGAAACTCAGTCAACAGCCTTCGTGTTTTTCTGCTTGCTATTCAATGTGATTTGCAATACATTACTTATATCATACCTGTAGTAAGAAATTCTCACACTAAAATATTTTCCAGTGGAAAAGGTGAGTAATCGACTAAAGTACAACCAATGCACAAAAACCAACAAAGTTGAAAGAAGTCAGAACAACTTAGTCTGTTAAAAGCAGTAGTAAAATTCCTTTGAAACAGTGTATCGAAAGTGTACCACTAAACCTTTAAGGTGAACTGGCTCACTGGGAGTGTGCATATAGGTGTAAAACAATTATTAGATTTGATATCTGAATGAACTTAGGTTCCCATTAGAGCATGAATGCTTCAGTGACCCTATTATTTTCCTTCCAATGCTCCCAGACCTGATCAACTTAATTATTCTGACTAATGAAACATTAAGGACATGAATGATTTGTTTTAAACCAAGTGAGATGACTGAAAGTACTTCATAAAATAACACCAAAAAGACAGGACAATATATGCAATGTGATGTGTCAAATCCTGGAAGAAGGTCAGGTCTAAATAACAGTAACAAAGGGATTCAATAAATTACATTTATTCAGATATTTTACTCTGAGCTTCTAATTTGTATACTTTATGGCATCTCATGCACAGTGGAAAGGTATATCTTATGAATCAGAAGGGTGAAACAAATTTCAGAGCCTAAATAAACTAGGTTGAAAACAACAAATCTTAAAACACAGAGAATGTGTCTCCTTCCACAACTACACACACTTCTAGCACTTGTTTAGAAGTAAAATTAGATCCCCTAATGATTTCATGTCAGAGAAGACAGGAAAACATATATTTTACATCACCAGATCTATTTTAATTGTGCCTGCTATTTTACTGTTATGGAAATAAGTGTATGACGGTGCAAAAAAATAAAATGTATTCGCATTCTGAACAGATTTGGTCTGATGATGATAAACCATACTCTTGATAAATAATGTAATTTAAAATGGCCTCCAAAATATCCTACTCCCAGCTCCCCTACTAACACCAGTGCTCTTACAATTTGTATATGCTTTGAAGGGGAGCTGACTGTAAGGCTACAAGCAGGACAAAGAAATAAGGACAGTAATAGGTTCTGAACTTCAAGTATACACACAGCTATAAAGTTAGTGTCTTCCCATCTGAATACATTTGTCCTTAAAAAGAATCAAAGTGACACCAAAGTGGTCCCCTTGTCCCTTGCCTCCTCTCGCTAATGATACGTAATGGCTGCTGAGCCTGCAATAAACATCTTTGTGTCCAGCCAGATTGCCATCATTCTACAATCTAATCTGATACTTTTAAGAAAGAAGAAAGTGGTGAGAAACCAGCACCAGCTTGTGCTGAAGGCATTTTTTGACATCAGCCTTCACTTCGCACTTCAACTCAAGTATTCGATTTGACAAAACATACAGAAAGTCAAGAGAGAGGGCTTTTCACCTCCTCTCCAAAACTGCCTGATAGAAGTCAATAATAATTCCTTTACACAGTTACAATCAAAACCTGACAGATGAAAGTCAAAGGGGAAGCTTTCTAGCTAGTCCTTACAATATTTTATTGAAGAGTGGCGTAAGAACATGTTTTCCTCAGTAGGATCACCCCACCTCCACTGCCCACTTTTATCCATTAGCAGCTTAAATGCTGGAAGCTACATCTCCCATGCACAGATATTTTATTCTTTGAATAGAACATCCAAGTAATGAACACAAAGACAGTGAAAAAAAGAGAAAGCTCTCTTTTCTGTAAATGAATTTCTTTCAGAACAGAAGTTGGATGACACTCCTGAAAAGCAAGTATTTCCTGCTGTTGCATGTAAACTGGCTAGGACAGTTTTTCTCCACACCCAGACAATGACATCTCTAGTCACAAGCAATTTCTCTTGTAACCTGCAAAAGTCAGCCTCCTCTATTTTTTATGTGTCAGAAAGGAATTCTCTTTATATATATGTAAAAATAACTCCGAAATAACTTATAGTCTACATGTAAAGTTAAATATTTTAAATAATACAATAAAGGCAGGCTATCCATAATTATTTTTGGATTAAATAAAATATCAGCATTTTTTATTCATAGCTAGGTTAGCATTTACAATTCAACATTTTGCAATATTTAAATAGGACTGAATATGCTATGAGAAAAGCTAAAACTACATAACTCATGTCTGACCAGCTGGCACAGGCTGCATTTTTCTGTGCCCTTTGTCACATAGTAAAGAAAAGCTCCCATCTCAGCCTGGCAAGAGGATCTCATTGCTACCTGTTACTTCTCTACTCACCCCAAATAAGAATAACTAGTTAATGTATGTGACTTTTACTATAAATTACTTGCAACAAAGGCATATGTGGGTTATGTGAATGTGAAACTGCTGCTTAGTAGAAGAATTCATACAAGAAAGTAATAGAGACCATAGATGGCACACTGTGAGGTAAGATATAACACCTTTTAGGAACTTAGGGGTCTAATTTCTTTCTTGGCTGAGCACAGACAACTCCATTATGATTCAACATGAGACCTCAGTGCTTGCATAAAGCAGAATTTGACCGTTTGTGTTCATATGAAGAACTGAAATACACAAGCAGTTAATGCTGTGAGAAGGCAACAAGTTTGTATTAAAGAGCTCAAAACAGCTTCTATTTATTACTACTGAGGAATGTCACCTGTGCTGTTTCAGTAACCACTCTCTCAGATTAGTGGAACACCAAAATGAACACACGGTGAATCTATGATCCTGATCTATTTTGCTTGCAAAATCTACCATGGCATCTCTTCCTCACCAATGCAGCTCCTTTTGATGTAATAGCAAGGACCTCAAAAGAAGAGGGGCAGGGGTAGGATGAGATTATAGTACATGCATCCCTTCTTCAGGTGTATCCTAAGAATCTGTGAGTATTTATGACTGCCTTAACAGCCCTTTTGCAAAGGCTAAGTAAGGAGAGAAGGATGTTCAGGTGTGCTATTATTGTCTGCTTTCTAAAAAGAGGTTTAAAAACTTCATTTGAGTATGACTACATAAATGAATCTCTGTTTAGAAAAAAATATGTAATTACATAAATGTGAACACAACTGCTGCAGAAGCGAAATACCTATATATGCATGATAACTTCTTTCTGAGGGCAAGCTTTTCTACCTTTCCCAGATGCATAACTACAAACTCTTCCTTTACTAAGCAATGAGCTGTGACAGTGCTGGTAGCCTGTGTTAAGCATTATGAGGAGGGCCTTAAAAAATGTTATCATCTGTATTAAAAACAAGACCACATCTGGCTTGATAGACACTAAAGAACACATTCTAATATTCTAATAAAATATGTAGCAAGCTCTCAACACCAGTTCCAGAAGTTTTAAATAGCAGTTTTACTTTATTTTAAAAGAAAATAAAAGTTCTAGAATTAAAAAGAAGTGAACCTCTTCTGACGGAGACTTCTTCATCCCACTATTCCTACCAAAAATGCTCTCAAAGTTACCAGTTACCAGATATGTACAACAGGATTGTAACCTTATCACCACCTACAAGTGATGTACTCTCTGGGCAAATGTCAAAACCAGAAAACTGGCATCTTTCAACCTCTTAATACCAAAGCTATAAACTCTGATTACTTACTGGAAAAGGTGCTCCAGTGCAAGAAGTGCCAAGGTTAACAGTTACTGCCATTGGCTTTCTTAGGTACTGGATACAACCTTAATATGGCCTAAACATTCTTAAGAATATTTTGTTAAATATTTATATGATGTCTTTTAAGCACCTTGAGTTCAAATTAACTTTCACCAGAGTCCAGAGGTAGGTGATAGATGAGTTAAACAAGAAGCATTTTCCCATGAGTTTTTAACTATCCTTTCAATTCCAAACCAACTATATCCAAATATGAATGCTAACATTCAGAATATGAATAAAAACATTTTTATGCACATGAATGCTACCAGAGCAAAATGATAGCAACGTGCTGACTATAACAGAAAATTAGTGCTTCCTTTATAACTTCAGGCGTGATCTTTTTGTTTTAAATAACTCATCCAAAACATTTCTGACAACAGTCTGTAGTCTTTTCTCCTGGAGATGCTGTATAAACAGATTTCTCTCTGTCCTTTTGGAGTTAATCAAGTTTATTTAGTTTCCTAATCTTAATTAAGATTATACAGGACTGTTGTTTATGGACACCTACCTGTTTGCTGACTTGTGCCCTGCAGCCTGCCTGCCCTGCAGCTTTATTGCCCTCCTATTCCCTGAAAAATTCCAGCTCCACTGAGCAGCTAGAACTGCTGTTCTATGCTTTTAAGTCTCTCTCGGTTACTCCATTGTTTCTGAAAGTTAAACTACTTCATGTCAATTGCTCACAATCCTCCTGTGTTCACTGACCTCTTTTGTCAGTTATTAATTTCCTTAAGACATTATCTATCAGTTATTCCCTGACATGCTAAACTTGCACTATGTGAAAATTCTCTTTAAGATAACACTGACACCATACTCCAGTTTCTGCACTTACAGTTGAAAATGAGCTGCATACGCAACTATGAACATGTGAACTGAGAACTACTGAGCAGATCTGTTATGAGTGGGAACAGAAAAATCACCTGTACTTTCTCAACTCTCGCACAAGCCAGAAACCACAAATTCTAGGGAATAAGTACAACCATAAGGAATCCTGTGTTTCACTTTTTTGTTTAGCTAATAAACAGTGACAAGATGCTTCTGTCATTTATGCTTTTAACAGCAAGAATCTGAAGCACGACATACAAGGACTGGTTATATGTTCCTGTTGTGGTTTAAACCCAACATGCAGCTCATTCACTCACTCAACCCCCCTTTCTTGCCCTCCCCTGCTTCCAGAAGGATGGGGAGGAGAATCAAAAGAATGCAACTTCCACAGGTTGAGATAAGAACAGTTTAGTAACTAAGGTATAACACAAATCACTGCTGCTACCACCAATAATAGCAATGATAAAGGAAGTAACATGGGAAGAGAATACATTATCTCACCAACCATCGACAGATAACTTACGATACCCCACCCCAACTGAGCACCGACCGAATACCTTCTCCAACCCCCCCCCAGGAAACTAGATCTTCTGGGTAACTCTCAGTTACATCCTGAGCATGACGTGCTATGGTATGGAATACCTCTTTGGTTAGTTTGGGTCCTGTCCCTGTTTCCTCCCGGCCTTCCCTCTTCCCTGGCAGAGCATGAGGCTCACGAACTCCTTGCTCAGAATAAACATTACTGAACAGTAACTAAAACCATTCCTGTTATCAGTTTTGTTCCCAGACCGAAACTCAAAAACATAGTGCTGCACCAGTTACTATGGAGAAGAAAAAGTTGACTGCCACTGCTAAACCCAGGACAGTTCCCCCACCTGACTACATTACAGAGGAACGTGATTTCCCATGACTGAACTCTCTTGGTTCCAACAGTGATGAAGACAGAAGGAAAAACAAAGTATCTCAACTATTTTCCCTTAATTCCTTAGTAAGAACGACACGGTAAACTTAATCCCGCTTCCTGTTAATTTCAACCTCCTCTCCCATTCTCAGCCTTCTTCAGCACAGGATGTAAGACATAACTATTACACAAACACTTCAGATCTTCTGGAGTCCTCCATTAACTTCCTCTTCACACTGAGCCCAGTCTACTAATGCACCTGGTTTTGCTTGAAGTTGTGGATGAATCAGCCTCATTTTTACCCGATTGTGCTTTCAGTATTTTCAACACATGGCTATACAGCCGTTCCTCTAACAGTTTTGATTGGTAAAATTGTTACCACAGCATTAGGTAAGCATCACACTATTCCCCATGTCACTCCATATCTTGATGAAAAGGAAACAGTCACTGAGTCTATCCTCCTGTTCAGCACATGCAATGTGTGTGAATGTAAAGCTTGAAGAAACACACTCACATTTCTCCTGGGCTGGATGGGAAGCAGTAATGACACCTTATATAAAGATGCTCAGGAAGATTGTGGAATTTAAATTCTGCTCTTTACCCTTCTCCAAACTGAAGTGACAAAAGGGAAGGACAGGGTAAGGGTGGCTTGGCTGTGGATAAGGTAGCAGAAGAGGCTCAGAACAGGTCACTGCTGAGAGTGCAGAAAAGCAAGCAAGTCATTCAGGGACAAACCTTGGCCTTAAGCATCTTCTGAACACAGAGGTCTTGATTTGCTAATAAGGATGAGGGTTGTCAGGTCAACTTTTTCACTGTCACATGGAGAGACTTGAAAAGTATGCTTTGTGCCACAAAATAAACATTACTTTTCTATTCACCTACTTTCTCTTTCAGAAATCTAGTTTACTGACCCACACTAAAATGAGCTTTACCACACAAACGAAGAAATTAGGAATTCAGGTGGACGAAAAGGAAGTCGGGAGACTCTGTCTGGGATGGGAGAGAACAGGAACTTACATTTTGCTGCCAGGTGAAATGATTAGGAAAATACATCCTTAATGTCACTAAAATAACATTAACCCATCAGATACTTTTTGCCTGAAGCTGGCAATGTCCTTTAGAATTATATTTTGCTGTATGTAAACAGTTTCAGCTACAAGCTCCTGCAATTTCATCTCAGGGAATTTTTTTTTACACTTGAACTAGTTTCATCTTCACAAATAACCAAGTCAGTGTGTTAACAGTTTACACCTATTTGTGATTCACTAGACACTGTGACTTTTTAAATACCACCCACCTCTTCCTTGCCTTTTCTTGTAACTCCTAAAGCCAAAGACGTCTCCTAAAACCAATTAATCCTGATTACTTTTAAAGCCAAAGCAATGAAATCACAAATGGACAACATTGTCCACCAGAAGCAGAGTGAATTGCATCTCAGAGCACACAATACAAAACCTATTTTGTTGAATTCAACTTTTGATGAAAGGGCATGGTACCTTTTTTGTTTGTATTTTCTTTAACTAGATGTTCTACACTGCACTTTGTACAAAACAGGATGGAGACTTTGCTGAACACTGATGATAATTCTTGTTGATGTCCAAGCACTTCTCCTGCACTAGATACTGAAGGAATCAGTGATGTATGCTTAGAGAACAAACGACACAGGGTTTTTAAACTACTTTATCAACTGTTTATAATGAATGAAAAAAAAATCAATTAGCAAATGTCTGTAATTTTCCAGCCCAATATTTCATCAGAAAATGGCAAGAAAACCAGTAGTAAATAAAAGAGAGGCTGCATTTCAGCTTAACAATTTGACCTGCAAGCTAGCCAGGCTTTGGGCAGAGAAGGGCATCTCTACAGACTATTTTTCATGAGGACAGGAACTTTGAAAAACCTTTTCTTCTAATTCTATGAAGTTTACATCTGTGATTTTGGAATATCCTACTCAGCAGTAACAGAGAAGCAAAGTGTACATGAAAAACTTTCAAAAGCTTTAATACAGAATTTGCTATAGAGATTTTTTTTATAAAGTATGCAAATTTTACCACTTAGATTCCAAGTGTGCTACTGACTGCAGTTTAAGACAAATTATTATTTCATAAACCAGCATGCTTGCAAAGGGCTGAAAATGGTATCTATAATACAGAAGGGGAAAATATGAGAAACTCTGAAGTATGCAAAGAGGTTTTTTATGCCTTTTTAAAATTGTTGACAAGAATGCATTCAAATGCTCTTTGAAAGACACAGATGCATGAACAGTAAAAAGAGAGTCAAAAGTGCTAACTGCAATTTGATTTATTGTGTTTGGTTTGTTACAGTTCAACAACAAGCCTTATGCACTTCCGAGTCCAGCACAGCATGAAACAGCCATAACGTCTGGCAAGTCCAGAAAGAAGGATTAGTAAATGTCACCGTACCTTCAGGGCACAGTAGAACCTTTAAATAGGTAATGATTCAAGAGTTTAAACAGGAAAAGCACAGCAGGTGGCCTTAAAAACAAATCTGCAACAGGCTGAAAGGCCTACTAACTTAAGCTTAATGATGAGCAAACTAAAAGTTCACTATGCACTGTGATCAGTGGATGTTCAGCTACAGCTGTGTGATGTGACTCATGTTCTACGTTATCACAGATATAATGACAAGGGGCTTTCTGAATGTTAAATAAAAATGCCTCGTATGCTCTAAAATAAGTTTGTATGTTTATGTATGTGCACATAAACACAGTTTATCACTTAAGAGAAACAAGAGATTATGTCTGCAAATTCCCACTGGACAACAATGCTATAGTAGTTAATCTAAATAGCTGCTATTCCAAGACTTCTGGGTTTTATTCACAACATAGGTAATGACTACCTTTAGAGCAACCCAGTAAGAATGTTTACTGTCTAAATTGTTGTTCACATGTAATCCTTTGAACACCGATTAGCATAGGAAAACGGTTTAAAGACAGTACAAGCAAATAACTTTCAAACCAGTTTTCAAATTTAATTCTTCTTTAGAACATTCTCATAGTAGGACAGTTCAAAACATTTGCCATCTGAAATATGAATTAAAAAATACAGGTCTAAAAAACTTCCCCCTTCCCCCAATCATAAAAATAGTATTAAGATGAAGTTTTTAGGCACTGACATTTCCATTTTCCCTTGCCTATTCTCTGTCCAGGGGCATCCCTGTAGCCTTTGCACACAAGACAGCTGATATAACAGCAATGTTTTGTGCAATAACTACTGAGATTCTTAGTGTCATCCTTGTTTGCCTTCACTAGATCTCTCAACTTCAACAAAGGGGTTAACAGCATACTGCAATGTTTTACTGCAAAATACATATGTATATTTACCAGTTATGTTAACTTTGTATTCTGAACTTCTTCTCAGATGCTTCTGATTTTGTCTGCAATCAAATTCCACTGTATTTTTTAAGATTATTTTATTTCTGCCTCATAAGAGGAAGTACAAAAGGTTAAATATGCTGCTAAACATCCATCTCCTTAGAGAACAATAATGACATATGACAGAAAGTTTCAGAATCTTCACAAAAAAACCCCAAACCAAAGCAACAATAGCCATGAGGGGTTCATCATTTTGATGTGGGAATGAGGACACATAACAGGATTTTAGCCTGCAGTTTGCCAAGGGCTAACTGATTAAGATTGGTGATAGATGTAAGCCTTGGAAAGACTGTTTTGCATATTCAATTGTGTCACCCCAACCCCCCTGGGTTTCCAAAAAACCCAAGATAATTAAAAAAAGGCAGAATCTTCATACCTATTTATCAGAGAAAAATCATTTACATCACACCAACCCCATTTCCTCTCAATATTGCATTTGGAAGTCTCTTAAATGCACAGCACTCATACTTTTGTAAATAAAGTATTAGTTAACTTCATAGCTAACTTGCAGACCAGCAGAATCTACATCCACAATCTCATTTCACCTAGGCTATTTAGCAACATGATCCAGCCACTCCAGTAAGGAAAGGTAAGTGGAGAGATGACTGGCAGAAACAAGTTGAGTTCTGTACATATTACAGCTCGTAGGTGTATAAAATAACAGCAGTGGGGAAATATTTGGGCCCATACCGAATCAAAACAGAACAACAAAAATATTTGCCATCTGAAATCTCAACAGTCTGACCATAGAGATGCTGGCTGCAACAAAAGGAGGAGAGGGAAAGCATGGGCACAGAACACAGCAGCAATAGAGTAGCCTTCACCTACCCCACACAGATCGGGGAAATGTCACACTGGACTAGTATGTGGAAATAAATCTTTATATCATCATCAGTGACTATACCTTGGAGCAGCCCCCAGAAAGGAAAGGTAACCTTCACATTGTTGCATAATAGCTTTTAGAGGATCTAGTTTAAGGCCCATCAGTAACCACAGGGTACTGTGACTTAACATCCTTGAATGAGTCAAACCACAAGAAGAATGGGCTAGTTCTATACTATACAATGTCTACTAGAAATCTTCCCTGTACATCTAAGTGTTGTTGAAAATCTCATTAAGTATCTTTGAAAAATCTAAGATCAAATCAGTCAGCATTTAAGAAAACCATTTAGTCCCTAGATACTCTGTGTCTACTCCTGGCAGTTCAGCCAGCAGTAAACTGCCTTTCTCTCACACTGAAAATGGCTTCATCACATCCAGTCTGACTTTATGCAGTTAAAGATCTCCTCACCTGTAACTGACAACTGATGTAACTAAACATTAATTCTTATCCTACAGAATTTAGGTTTATAGATGTTATATATATCTATAATACTAATATATACCATATTCAGATAATACACTAAAATCATTGATTTCTACATTATCAACCCCCTCCCTTTGCAAAATTTACTTTAAGTACAACCCCCAAAATTAACTATCATACAGCCTCTATATTTCTTCCTTACAAAAGGAAGAAAATTCAGTTTCTTAATATGTTTTGTCTTGCTTTTTCTTTCAGATGACCTAGAAGATGACTGTTTGCATGAACTACAAAAAGGTTGAAGGAGTTGGGCTTGTTTGCTCTTGTGAAGAGAAGGAATCTAACAGCAACCTTCAGTTGCCTGAAGGTGAATCACAAAACCTGAGTCAAAGGCTTCTTGGTCATGGCAGAAGGTAAAACAAGAGACAGGAGTCAAAACTGTAGCTTCAATGTTAGGAAAAAACCCTCTGTGCTGGGAATTCAGGGTAGCACTAGAATGGGTTGCCCAGGAGGTCAGGCAGGATTTCAGGACTTGGTCTGACAAGTCACAGCTGACTCCACCCAGTGTGTGGGTAATCCTGCTTCCAGCAAGATGCTGTACTAGATGATTTCCAAAAGCCCTTCCAAACATTTCTCACACCCTATCAACTCTGTGATTCTTGGCAAGCATATATCAAGGATTCAGAAATAATAAGTGTTAATATTAGTTATTTTTGGCTTGTCATTAGTATTTACATCTATAATCTCAGCAGTTCTAAATGCAAGGTTTTGGTTTCAGTGACTGTTTTCAAATAGGAAAGGAGTTTTGTCAATTTATCATTTCTAATCTGTTCAAAGCTTAAGCCAAAATTCTTCAGTGAGACTTCATAAATATTTGTACATAATTAATAATCAAATAAACACCTATTATTTAGCTTTGTTCTTAAAATAGTTAACATATGCCCACAGGTTAAAGCATATACTGAAAAAAACAAACTGAAATTATAGATAGGGGATCTTCACCACTTCCTGAGGACTCAGTGATAAGATAGGGTAGAACTAGGATTTAGGCTAGCTGCCTGATCAATTCCTGAGTGCACAAAACTAGTAGTAATGGCACAGAATTTAAGAGATGTATAATACTATTCATAACATTCATAATTACAATAGGTGTAGTCAGGTATGACTGACCCTGTAACACAAGTTCCAAGAAGTGCTCCAATGGATATGGTGCAGGATTCCATAGTTTTGGCTGTGTTTACTCCAAAGTGTTTTGCAACCTTGCATCCACAGTGCACATGCTGGCCACATCCTGCTTGTGGAGCAGATGCATTCCTCACTGAGGTACCCTACGCATTTTATTTGCGGTACCCAGTAGAAAAAAAACCAGATCATTTCTGGCTTGTGTGTCTGGGTTTCCTTCCAATGTGCCTGGAGGAACACTATGCATCAGGATGCAGATGCAGTGAACATGTGGACCAAGACTCTAAAATGCCATCAAACATCTGCCCATGCTACAGATACAGCCAAAGAGACTGCAGTCAGCACTGTGATGGGGTCAACAGCCTCCCTGGATTACAGATAAGTAAATAAATCATAAAATCTCAAGGTTATCTCCCATCACTTTCAGGTGAAAGCCCAGAGAGGAGCTGTGCAAGGATAATGGATTGGGGCAGAGGGGAAGTGGAAGATTGAGAACACTTAGTTATCTTGCCTTAACTTGATTATGCCTAAATTTCTGACGTGATTTCTTCAAAGAAACACAATACTGACAGAAGCTGTTCTGTAACAGTGAAGAATAAGAATATACCAAGAAAAAAAGCAAGCTTTGACAAATTCTTGGGATGTCACTGAGATTTCGGAATGTTGTATACCACAGGAAAAATGACAGACAACTGACAAGAGAGTCAGCATGGGAAACAGAAGGAAATTCAGAAGTTAAAAGAAACTAAAGGAAAAATAAAAATACAGCACTGAGTGCTCTGTGAAATATAAAGAGAAAATAGATTTCTGATATCTCTGGGGTTCTGGTGTGGTAGAGGGTTTTGGTGGCTTTTTCTTTGTTTTGTTACTTTTTGTGGCCCTGTTATAGCAAAGACTGTATCTGTAAGGACAGGAGTGACTGACAGATGTCTTTCCAGTGTTCATGATGTGAAAATACGAAGCACACGCAACTTCAGCTTCGCTTTATTCTAAATATATAACATGTGCTAAACCATTTCTTTTTCCTTTTTTTTTTTTTTTTTTTTTT
>NDXB01001845.1:0-48855 GCA_002631895.1 Agapornis roseicollis | reverse complement strand
TTTTTCCATGGCCTGTAAAAGACTAAGACCTACAACTCCTGGCTATGAGGTAGAGCAAGTGCTGGATAGGATTTAGCAACCTACACACCTTTGTAATTCCAGTGTTGCTCTTCACATCAGTCCATACACACTTTAATTACAAGGAGGGTTTTTATCTTTCTTCAAGTGATTTGGCAAGAATATAAAATGTTTTAATTGATTTGGTGCTAAACGGAAGGACAGACATATACAGTGTTGTCCAAATCCATAAAAAAGAGGGACAAAATCAGAGATTTTTTTTCCTCATCATACATCAGCATTTTGAGTTCATTGTCCTTGACTTTGTTAAAACACTTTTTATCTTCTGTTACCTTACTTTTATGCTTGGAATGAGGCCATACTTCCGAAATTCATGTAGATAAAGCTATTGAGTATACTCAATGTGAGTGGAGAGCATAATAGCAAACTATAAAAGTAGAAGGTCTGTTTATATGAGTTATGTTGCTGCGCTCATCCTGGAGGATACTACCAGTGTATTACATTGCTGAATGTACTTGGGCCCTCTCAAGGTTATAGAGTGCTTGTTCTCTCTATCTTGTGTTATTGCTCTGTTGAGCAAACTGGCAAGATGCAGACTGGATGGTTGGTTTGTGAAATGGGTAGGAAATAGGATGCATTCTGAGTGTGGTGATCAATGGTTTTTACTCAGACTGGCAGCCTGTCACTATTGGGGTCCCCCAGAGAATACTTCACCCCACACTGCACAGTATCTCTATAAATAACCTCACGGTGGAATTGAAAACACCCTCACCAAGTTTGTTGATGACACCAACCTGGGTGGTGAGGAGAACACATCAGAAAGCAGACCCAGAGAGACCTGGGCAGGCTGGAAGAGTGGGGAAGCAAGAACTGTATGAAGTTTAACTAAGACAAGTGCAAAGTCCTGTAATGGGGATGGCATAATTAAAGAGCCCAGTGCAGGCTGGGACCTGTGTGGCAGGGGAACAGCTTTGCTTAAAGGAATCTGGAGATCCTGATGGACAACAGGATGAAGAGGAGTCAGCAGTGCACTGCTGCAGCAACAAAGGCAAATTAGATCCTAGCCTGCTTCCATGCGGCATTGCTAGCAGAGAAAGAGATGTGATCAACCCACTCTATGCAGCACTTGTCAGGCCACAGCTGGAGTACTGTGTGCAGTTCTGGTCCCCACGACTCAAAAAATGGAGAGGGTGCAAAGGAAGGCCACAGAATCATCAAAATGCTGGACAACCTGCTCTATTAGGAAAGACTTGGAAAAAGAGAAGGCTCAGGGGGAACTTCATCACAGTATTCCAGTACTTAAAGGGTGTCTACAAAGAGTATGGACTCTCTCTTCACAAGAAGCCACATAGAGAAGACAAGTTGTATGAGTAGAGATGTTATCTCAGTATAAGAAATATCTTTTACAGTGACAGTAATCATTCAGTGGAACAACCTCCTCAGGGATGTGGTGAAGTATCCATCACTGGAGCCTTTCAAGAGGTGAGTGTGTAGGCTGCTAGACAATGTCATCTTGTCTCCCTTTCCCATGAAAGTTTGGACCAGATGATCTTTTGAGATTCCTTCCAACCTAGGCTAGTCTATGATTCTGTGTTCTATAATTCTTTGAAATTCAGCAAGATAATAGACTCTAGCATGTTAATAACAACATTCAGCAGTTTAACAGAAAATGAACATGTGTTGAACCAAGTGCCACAGTCAGCTTCAACTCTTATACAGTGGTTTTCATCTCCAGGTCATTAGTTTCTAAAAGAAACTGCTTTAGAACACCAAACAATCCTTGTTGCGTCAGAACTTCCATGTGTTCTTGACTAAGAACCCATTTGCTCTCTTGCCACTTTTTCTGTTTATATTACATCATTTTGACTAGGAACCAGTTACATATAATTCATACAGATTTAATATAATTAAAATAATTAATTTATAATCAATGGATTAACTAATACTAGATTAGATTAAAATATGATATTAATATATTAATTCTGCTACTGAATAATTAATAGATTTAATACACATAGATTTAATATTGCCACAAAATCAGGTTGCTGGCACTGGAATCAAAATAACTACAAACCTTTTGTGGGACTTTCAGAACATCACTTCTCCCCTATTTCTCTCTAAGCCTAGCAGACCTTGCCTGGTACTCTATATTGCAGTCGCATCCATTCTACCTTCACCTAGGTTTTCCAGATGCTTTTGTAATACAGTCTATAGTATCATAGTATCACTTTATCACCTTTCTTGTACTCTGAACAACTCTGAATGCTTCCCCAGTTTATGCAGATCCTCCCTTGCCCTTATGTGGCAAGACTTGATTCACTGTCTTATCAAAAGGCATTGACACATTCAGCACAATGGGGGTGCCTCAGAATAACCAGCTGTGCAATGAGTGCTGCTATATGCATTATCTAATAGAAGACATCTTGCTGGGTGGGGCTACTGATGTCTAACCTGGGACTCAAAGACATTATCCACTTGTTTCACACTGATATTACAGCAATCCTCCATGGGTACGTTTGTCAGTGTTGTCCACAGTTGTACTAGTTTACAGCCTCTGGGAAGCATTGACATCTTACCTTGTAAATCAAAAGCATTTCCCAGTTATTCCTGGAGAGACGCCTTTAAGATTTGTAAAGCTTTCATGGGTTTCTTCCTGTAAGAGGACACGGGGTGTCATTGTTTAATGCACCAGGATGGATTAAGGATCCTGGTGCAGTTTCAGCTTTGCAAAGGTGCAATTGTCACTGCAGCTTGGTGACTTTCACCCCTTTGAACAGACCACACAAAGAAGAGAGACAGCTCATCTATGACTTATTGTGGTTCGGATCTGCCTTTGCACACAGTAAAAGAAAGAAAGATTTATGTCACATTCAGCATTATCTCTTGTCTCTTAAGGTCTAGAAGAACAAGGGGTTTATGTTTTCTCCCACTGGTACTGCTTAGAAATAACTCCCTGAAATTTAGCAGAGATCAGAGATATATTTGAAGGTTAAAGCTACTACACATTCAGTTAGGATGTCCTTGAATGTAAAGTTCACAACGTATTTTTCATTAAGTTCCCACCAGGACACCCATAAGTGCAAAACTGCTTTGTCCACTAAGGAAAAGAAGTCCTTGGAACTAGCTAAAGGCCAGATATAAGGATTTTAGCTAGGAATACTCATATGATTGAAATTCCTGCCCTGTTTATATTCAGATATGAATAAATCATAAATTTCTTCACAAAATAAAGCCTAAATAAAAGCACAATCTCCCTTTTTAAATCCATGGGCATCTTTTCAGATCACTAGAAAATCTGCCTACAGAAAAGTTTGCCTGAAACCTGAATGGCTCAAAAGCTCTTATTTGCTATGCATCTCATGCACAGAATTGCCTTCTAATGAGAAGTACAAGGAGCACAGACTGTATCTGTTTTTAAATTGTTTGATATCACTTGCACTGTTCAAGAAGATTTTATGATGTGTCCTTTTGCTCTGGTAATGATTTGTTGTTCTATTGTGTTTCATTAAGCTATTATTTCTAAAATGTTTTGTAATGCATTGCATGGAAGCTGCTATATAAGCACTTTTATGGGCTGGGATGACAATTCAGGTGTCAACAGTCAAGGATTAATGATGCTAATTATTCAGTAAAATTGTTATTTTCTTTAAGTCCTCTTTTTAGAGGGAGGGGTGAATTAAAATGAGGGAGCGGATGTTGTGTGTAATAGGTTTCAGCATTTCTGCTGGTGGAAGATACAAATGGAGAATCAAAAAACATGAAAAACTACTCCAAAATATTATATATTTGAACATGGCTACTATATGTCATGTAAATTACTCAATAAAACAGGAGTGTACAAGCTGCAGAGCAAAACAAGTAATTCATCAAATAATCCATTGGACAGATATGGGAAAAAAATGGTAAAAAATGCATTCTTTATCATCCTCACCACCAAATCTAACCTACAGTTGAAGTGGACTGTACTATTGTATAATTTGCAATAGGAAGCACATGTCTACTGAATCCACCTCTGTTCACAGCAAGCTGATGGAATATGTGTTAGCCCTATGAATAAAAAACAAGGTACTGCAAAGAATTTTAACTCCACCCTATCCCAAACCAGTAAAATAATGCAGATTTCTTCAGACATTTAGATAATGTGGATTCAGATTCCAATGCATGGTATTCTGTGTTAGAAACCAGGAGTATTAACTTCATTTTTCCTCCTTTTCATCCTGAAATGAATTCTTACATGCATTATTTCTTACTTGTTTCTTATGGCTCCCACACTGAACCAGCCACCTCCTTTGTGTTCCCTTTCCCCTACAGTGTGTTAGCCCATGGTGATTTCTTTTATAGAATCATAGAATGGTTTGGGTTGGAAAGGAACTTAAGATCATTTAGTTCCAACCACCTGCCGTGGGCAGGGACATCACACACTAAAGCAAAGCTCCATCCAACCTGGAATCCACTTCCTTGGAATCCCCTCTATGCCAGGGTAAAAGATAACAAACTTCCAGATGGAAGAGTTTTACCTTGCTCTATTGAGATCCTCTGCAGTAGGGAAGTGTTTGCTCAGAAGATCCTAGTTGTACTAATTCACAGAATCACAGAATCACCAGGTTGGAAGGGACCTCTAAGATCATCAAGTCCAACCCATGCCCTGCACCTCCACTAAACCATGTCATCAAGTGCCATATCCAGTCTCTTTTTAAACACATCCAGGGATGGTGACTCCACCACCTCTCTGGGCAGACTGTTCCAATATTTTACTATTCTTTCTGTGTAAAACTTCTTCTTAACATCCAGCCTGGACCTTCCTTGGAGCAGTTTGAGGCTGTGTCCTCTCGTTCTGTCCGTTGCTGCCTGGTGAAAGAGACCAACCCCCACCTGTCTACAACCTCCTTTCAAGAAGTTGTAGAGAGTGATAAGGTCACCTCTGAGTCTCCTTTTCTCCAGGCTAAACAACTCCAGTTCTCTCAATCTCTCCTCATAGGGCTTGTGCTCCAAGCCCCTCACCAGCTGTGCCATGTCCCATACCACCTCTAGGATTAGGTGGAGAAAACAAGAAACCAGCTCTCTGTCAAAATACAAACTGCAGATCTCAAGGTCCTTTCCAACCCTAACTGTTCTATGATTCTATGATTCAGAAAGCTAAAAGCTGTCTCAGTAAAGCGCCTTCTCCTTATGGCTTTATTTATTGTCTGTGTTAATAAAATCTGGGGAGACAAATAGGGGAGGTTAAGGACAAACTTCTATATTAGCCTGATTTCACTCAGTTTTCCTCTCTCCTGTTAGGTTCCCTATGCAATGTCTGATACACCTGGAGATTTTTCTTCACTGGTAACTGCAGCTAGGAGCATCAGCCTGCTAAAAACATCAATCTTCTTCTACCTAAGAGAGACGTGCATGTTTCCATACAGCTTGACTTCCAGTTTGCCTCTTTACCCCCTGCTTCCTAAGCATGCATAAGAGCATTTGTATTTCACTGCTGTCATGGGAATGATTTATTCACATTGCTGCAATGACTAAATCCTAGACGAAACACAACGACTTGTAGAGCTGACAAATCCAGCAAGAACACAAAGTAAAACTCCTGCTTCCTTTCTGCAGGCTTCAGATAGGGAAGGAGGATGTTGTTTCATAAGGTAACCAGTTTAACCTCTGTGTCTGTGAAATTCCATATTTCTTGCCTCCTACAAGGGCATTAAAAATAACAGTTGAGCTAAGGGACACATTTGGATCTGAAATTGATGGTTAATTGCCAGCCCTGCCCTCCCCAGCAGCTCTACACACAACTTGGATATCTCTGAAGCATTGATGCTCTTTGGAAACTAAGGCAAGTCATATCTTGTGGCTGCAGGGCATGGACCTAAGCATGACCTGGTTACTAATGCAACCAGATAATTATTCCCTGATGGTTGGTGTGTATACATTATAATGTGTATCTAATGCAAATTACTCATTTTAATTGTGTTCTCTCCTCCCTACGCACACTTAACTTCCATTGACAGGGACATCAGAACAGACTCCCTCTGCTTTCACTTATTAGCAAGTATTACAAGGATTATTCTGGTTATTGGGGAAGGCTTTGAGTGCTCTGTGAAGATGTGTCTGACTCATCCCTTATTGTAGCAAGTAGGGAGGGTTATTTTCACCATGTTAATGTGAAAAAGCATGTGGAAAATGTAATGCTTCAAAGAGATGCCTTCTGTGGAAAGTCATTGCTAATTAGGTGGTATGTGGGTGTCATCTGGGTCCCTGCAAACTATAGGTCATGCTAATATTTGAATCCTCTGAAGATTTTAGTGTAATTAGGGGGAAATAATTAGTGTTTCACCTTTCATTAGGAAATTATGATTAACTATGAAATAACTCTTTTTAATGATTCTAAGGTTTTCTAGAATTGGTAAGTTCCTTGCTGCTTTCAACGCTGTGTGCTTAATGACAGCCAGAGGGCATGTGGAAGTCTTACTGGCTATCACAAAGGGTCTGGATCTCTCTGATCCAGACAATTAGTATCATCACCTCTTTACCCTGAAAGACTGTCTTTACCCACTTAAGATCTGGATCATGTTGTGCTATGTTCCACATCTCAATACAGACATGGTGCCTTCTAACCTAAACAAAAACTGGAAAGGAAATCAGAAGCATGAATTATCTTGTAAAGAGTTAGTTCACATTATAGAGCAGACTCAGGACTACAGGACTGAAGCTATCAACCAGGCTGACACAATTGCTTCCCCTGGACAGAAGTGTAAAGAGTATCTTTCCTCCCAGGGGTTTTAAAGAGATGAATGTTAGTATGTCACACCTTTTCTTGCCCATGGAGAGTTGGTGGGTACAACATGAGACAGGGAGGTGAGTAAGCTCTAAACCAAATAACTTAAGTACTAATTACAGACTAGTCATAAACCAGTCTCCCTGCGACTCTAGAGACATCTCGCACTAAGTTCCTTGATGCTATTTAATTAAGTGCCATTTCAGGGATGTGTCCAAGAGCTGCAGTCACACTTTTGATTGGCATGAAGTCTTTCTCATAACATGAAGCATTTCTGCTCTTGCTATCGATCAGTTATGTGCAATATGAACCAGCCTCTGTGAAGGTGTTCTCTGAGCCTGCTACTCCATTGCAGCGGTATCTCTCCCTGTGCTTATGTTATGGTCATTGCAGTCTTGTGGTCAACTGTGGAATTCATGTCTGGAATTAAAATTCCCCAAATTTGGCAGGTTTTCAATTCCTGTAGGAAGAGGACAGAATCAGATCATTTTTACAGAGGAAAAGAAATCTTCCTTTTTTGCCCTTCACCCAAATAGAAAGAAGTTTAACTCCCAAGAACACTTGCCAAGCCATGCAAGGGGCCCATCCAAGATCCAGACAAGAAGTCATGACTCTCTCTGATAGATCCTTAGAATATCAATTCCATTAGAGCCACATGACCAAATCTCCCCACACCTTAAACAGGATTCCTGTAACACAGCTTGAATCATATCCAGGATAAGGATCTCCTCCTGGAGCTCCAAAGCATTGTTGTGTTGCATTGTGGACCTACATAGCAGCCCCTTGCATCCTAAGGGGATAGAGAATGTTGTCTTCTGATTCTATGTTTAAAGCTGACAAACAGAGGTATACTTATCCCAAGTTAGGATGTGAAATGTTAGAGTAGATCATTCTGCAAGAAAATTATGCTACCCTATCCATTCTGCATCATAGCTTTCTTCTTCTTGGCCATAGGTAGTTCAAGTACCTATTCCTCAAGTGCTATGTTTTTATCAGCCTGGTTCCCAAAAGCCTTTGATGAAATGATGTTAACTAGGACAGAGCACAGGCTCAGTATTTTTGATTCCCTGATGTCTTCCCTGCTTTTCTGGCTATAAGCTCCCCTCTCAGGAGCACTCCAACACACTTTGCTGTGTGACATTTCAGCTGGTGCCAACCAGCAGAACCAGACATGCCTTGAATCACAGTGGGGAACCTGCAGTCATCTCCTGTCCAACTCTCTCTGTAGGTACTGTGGACCATATGTTGTCCCTGGCAGGTACATCCAGCAACACTAAACATAGGAGCTGGCAGCACTCTGCCTGCTTTCCCTGAAACACCATAGATATCAGAGGTGTTGCCAGCCATTGACAAGCAGGAGATTAGGCAAGGAGCCATCTGTCCATGCTTCCTTTCTGCCATTGCTGTTGCTGATGCCCAGCAAGTTCCCCCAATCCTGCAGAACAATCTGAGTTTGGCTTCATGTAAAAACCTGGTGCTGAGAGACAAACATGACAAGAAGCCTGTTACTTCGACCTTTAAGAAAGAGGTATGCATGGGAGAGGAAATTAGGGAGGAGAAGAGCAGCATGACCACCTACCTTGCTGGAACAGAGCGGTATGTCGCCATATGTGCATGCTTCAGGACCTCAGGGATACTGTGTTTGGAAGAGAGCAGACATCTTCATCCAACTGATTAATAGTAGTGGTGCAAATAAAGTCAGTGGTTTAATTACATTAAAAAGTCAGCAGAGAAGGCAAGTAGTGAAGGTAAATGACAGCTTCTGACACCCTACCTAGTTTAGACATGATGCTGCCTAAAACACATGCATCATTAGACATCACAGCTATGTGAACACACATCATGTGTTCACATAGCTGTGATGATACTGTGGGAAGTGGGAAGTTTGAGGGTTATGCCAGGGAGCACCAAGTAGTTCCCATGCACTAAATCCCCCTTGAAGATAGATGCATGGAAGCAAAGGGTTGCCCCAGCTGCCTGAAACCCTGTGTTCAATGACAGCTTGATGAAGCAACTTCAGATAATGAGACTTGAACCAAAGCAAGAGTTTCAAAGGAGTGAGCACCACTGAAAGAAGAGTAGAAGAGCAAAATTTATGTGTGCTCCACGATGGGAGGACAAACCAAACCACCCCAAATGCTGCTTCTCAGCAGCCACGGACTAGAGGCGCTCATACGTATGGATACAGCTCCATGGAGCATGCTTTCAGAATCCATCTTCTTTCTCTCTGCTTAAAACTTCTGTAACTTTATGAGGAAACCTGTGAGCCATATGGGAGCAAAAGCGGGATACTGGGACCAAGCTGGCTGTAGTTATTGCCCAGGGACACTAGATGGAGAAATGCCTTTGGGGATAGAGAGTAGGTGAGGGGCTGTGTCACCAGTCTTACAGGAAAAAACAAAGTACCCTCAGCTCACTGTTATTGATGCTGTTGGCGTTAAGTTTTGCTTAAAAGCTTTCTGCTTTTGGATCCCATTACAGCTCTATACAGGCCATTAGTTAATTAACTTACGCCACCAGAGTCTGTCAAAGCTTGGATATGTTGCTACTTACTGCCAGCTCTCTCAGGCTCCCAAGCACCTCCCTCCCCTTCATCCACCACCACTGGCAGAGTTGGAAATACAGTTAAAAAAAAGACCCTGAATGCATCCAAATGGTTTTATCCTTGATGAAGTTGAGCCAACACAGCTTCCCTGTACTAAGGACATAAAACCACTGAGGAGCCCACAGCTTCCAGATTCCGAAAGCATCATCAGAAGGTATCACTTTCTTTTTTGTCCCCACAAGCATGCCTCTGCCTCCCCCATGATGCACTTCCTAGAAGTAGGAATTCACCTGTAAGAAGTGAACATGCTCCTCAACATGAAGTAACCAAGCCATCAGTGCCTTGTAGAGAAAGGCATTGTACATCCTTCAAGACACATAGAGGAAGACATCAATTCACAAAGCCAAAAAAGTTGCTACCCCTGCCTGTTTGCCCCAACTTGTGTGCCAACACCAATGCTTTCTGTTGGGAAACAGTCTCCTGTGGTACCTATAGCCGTAATTTCTTGCTTGAACTCTGGGATGTCTCATAGCGTCTGAACTAGCAGAGCCCACGATAACTCCAAAAATGGAAGCCATTGACCCATATTAAAAGTCTCTGCACCTAATGAACAGAGCATTTTAGCACAGTGCCATACTAATATGGTTCCCAAGACCTTTATCATATCTGTGTTCAACATTGTACTGTGTGGCTGCACCAACCTGGCTTTACACTATAGCATTTTTATGGCCCTAGCCTGTTTATTGCTGATGGCACAGACTGTGTTATGTTACTGATTCTCCCACTGACAGCCTGTTAATCAAAACCTGAAAATTAAAGTATGAAAGAGAATTATCATTTATGAGTAGGTATATATATGTAAAACATGCAGAGGTTACTGGAGGTCTCTGAAAACCCTCAAAAGTATTCAGATGTACCTGTTGCTATGAAAGTGTGACAGGCTTAAGGTTCAAGGTTTGGACAAAGAAATTAGGACTGGTTATCACCATGAACTGCACTCAAACAGGGTTTTTTCAGGGAAGTCTCCTGGGGTAAGTTATGAATATCAAAGCAGTCTTAGAACAAGACCAAGTTGCTTTAAGCAAATAGCATACAGAGAAGCAAGTTGCTTTAAGCAAGTTAATACAGAGAAGAATGGAGTCAATGCAAATGACTAATCCTGTACCTGGCATAGGCAAAATTTTGCTTTCGGCAGCAAAGGCTTCAGGGTGATCACAACATCCTTCCAATTCTTAATTAAGCCTCTTCTGCCTAGTAATGCTAAAGCATGGAGCCTTATTCAAGAGGAAGAGTGCAAACTCATCCAGCCAATGCCAGAGTTCAGTAAGCAGACCTGGTACAATCTCTGCTGCTTTTGGAAGACAGGCCTTTAAATAGAAGAGACGAGGGTTGTTGAGAACAAAGTAGGAAGGGAAGTCATAGAGATGTTCAGCTTGTTCTTGACAGCTGGAGATTTTACAAGCCTGGAACACAACTGATAAAACTGGTAAACCTGAAGGTGCTGTACTTTTCTCTTAGCAGGGGTGTTTTTGATTCTTCAGTAGAAAGGAAATGGCACAGTCATCACTAGATGATACAGGCTGCATTTTGCCCAGTGCAAAAGCAGAACCCAAAGGCTACTTAGCAAAGAGAAGAAGCAAACTACTTTTGACAAGTGACAATGAGTTGTATTCAGACTGCTTCATACCAGAACACGTAACAATTCAGGAATTTGCTTCTTACATTTTCTAAGAGTATATTTTTAGCCTCACTGACTAAACTAGCTACCTTTTCTCCTTCATGTCTTTACTGCAAGCCGTTGACAGCAAGGATGCAGAATAATCCTTTATGAGATGCGATTCAGGGTCTTTGTCATCAAACACAATCTAAGGTGTGGAGACTTTGTCAGATAACTGACCTTATGAACTCATGACACTAGTCACTGTGGCAGTAGCGCTGCTCCCCCTAAGGCTGAAATAATCCTCTATGTGGGTGAGTTGGAGCAGGAGGAGAGAGTTGAGAATGTTGAGAGGCCCAGCTGAAATTTGTTTGCTTTTCTCAGAGCCAATAAGTTTTTTATTATCAGACATTGGGACTCTGTCAAGCAAACTGAATTACAGACATGTCAATGGAAAGGGTATGAACTTAACTGAAAACACAAAGGGAATGAGATGAAAGTTGAAAATGGCACTAGGGGCTCAAAATCTGTCTGCATTAAAAAACAGTGAACGCTAGGATTTGTGTTTTCTGAGTGCTATTTCCAAACTCTCCCTGCTAAAACTGTACAAAGCTGATCAGACCTTATTCATTGTTGCCTCAGCTTTCTCAATGTCAGCTTGCTAGTACAGAGTCCCTCAAACAGCCTGATTTTGCTCCAAAAGAGACTTAATTCCATCAGCATAAGAAGGTGGTGTCGTCAAAGAACTTGCTGGGGATGCACTTGATTCCACTGTCTATGTCATTGATTATGATATTAAACAGCACTGGTGCCAATATGGACCCCTGAGGGGCATCATTTGTCATTGATGTCCATCTGGATATTGATCTGTTGACCGCTATCCTCAGGATGTGACCAGCTAACCAGTTCCTCATCTGGCTAACAGTCCATCCATCAAATCCATCTTTCTCCAAGTTAGAAACAAGAATGTTGCAGGGACTGTGTCAAAGGCCTTACAGAAGTCCACCTAGATAACATACATAGCTCTTCCCTTGTCTGCTGATGTAGACATTCCATCATAGAATGACACTATGTTGACCAGGTAAGACTTGTCCTTGGTGAAGCCATGCTCACTGTCTCATATCACCTCCCTGCCCTCCATATGCCTTAGCATAGCTTCTAGGAGGATCTGACTGATCTTCCCAGTCACAGAGGTGAGGCTGACAGGTCAGTCCTCTTTTGTACTCTTTTCAAAATGGGTGCAGTTTCCCTTTTTCCAGTCACTGGGGACTTCACCTGACTTCCAAGACTTTCTAATATCCTGAGAGTGGTTTGGTAACTACATCGTCCAAGTCACTCAGGAGTCTGGAATGCATCTTATCAGGTACCACAGAATTATGTATGTTTAGGTTCCTCAGGTGATCACAAACCTGGCAGTGGAAAGTGGGGTGAGTGCTCATCTCAAGATAAGTCTCAGCCCTTCATCAATAAGCATCATCCAAACTGCCAGGTCATTAGTGAACAGCCCTACAAATGGATACAGGCACCCAAATTTCCACTGGGATGATGAAATCTATCACCTAAACAGGCTTGTAAATGCTGACGCAGGTGCCTACTGCTATCTCTAAATGTTGAATATGTTCCCATAGGACCCTGAAAATCCTGAAGCATTGACCATGAAGCCAAGAACAGCCATTTGTGTGTTCATAGTTAACTGAGCTAATGATACATTGTGTTAACAGAATTAGGGACAAGTAAAAGGGTCTGGAAGTGACTCTTTAATAACGATCTAGTACTTGCAGTGCTTTAAACAGATTCTTCTTATATGAAACTACTGAGCCTTACCATGGTCCTTCTGGTCAGAAAATGGAGTCAAAATGCAGAAGGTTGTGTAGTCTGTCTCCCTGCCTAAAGACAGTATAAGCACTGCATGAAATACAATCAGACTCACTTTCAAGAAGGAAAATGTGAAAAGCAAAGACTAAAACTCTGAAACACAAGGACTTAAAACTAGCTACAGCATTCAACGTGTATCTTACTGCTGCCAAAGTTCAGTGGTATGCAATGTCAACTCATGACTTGTAGCATCTTCTCTGTGGAGATTAAGTGCTTGGACAAAATAGCCCTTGGCATGGGCTCGTGGTGAGGAGTTGGAGCTATAAGTGTGGGGTTTTCACCCTCGAGCGCAGGGGTTACCAGCTTAAATGGCAATAGGAAAAGGTTAGGCACTAGGCAGGAGTGCTTCTTCAAGATGCTTGTCTTCCAGTGCAGTGCACTGGAAACATGTCAGGAAGGAGGAAAATGGACAGAATTAAGCCCAAAGAACTGAACTTGTAGGATGAGAAAGTAGAAGTAGAAGCATCCGAGTCCCAGCACCACAGAGAGCAATTTGCTCCCAGCAGCTTGGGAGCTATTCAGGACCACTGGTTATCCAGCCAAAGCATTTCCTCTTCTTATTAGTTTGACTCCATTTATACTAACCTGGGTACAATCAATCAGCTTCATGGCACCAACAAAACAAACACTGAAGTCACAGACACAATGAGACCAATCCATATAACCGCAACATATTCAACAGCAGGTCAGGCCCACTTCTGGGGCATAGCTCATGGTTGTCCCCGTATGAGAAGGGCAAACACCTCATGGATCACTCTGGTATCATTTCTTGTGCCCCTCTACAGAAAGGATAAATGTATTTCTGGTCCTAGGAGGCTGTGGGGGATCCACTCATGAATGAATCACTGTGATAGAACAGACTGAAAAGGAGAAGATTCCAACTTCTGTTTCCCACTTTGCCAGGAATCAACTCAATCTCTGTGTGTCTATTTCTCTTCCCAATTTTTGACAACTTCAAATGTTAACCTTCTGGAGAAGCTGTTTTTCAGGACAGTGACACCAGTGCAATATGCAGCTCACCAGCTCCCAGTATGCCCCTTCTCTTCCCTGCAAGGAACTGCATCTATCTCTCAGTACATCCTCATTTTTTGTCCTGATGCCACCCTTCAGCTGTGCCAGTACAGCAAAGGGGGAATGATAGTATCAAGCCCACAAGCACCTTCATACTCAGCATGCAAATCACCTCTCCACAAGATGGGTTTTCTCAGGCCACTGTGCGGAGCCTGACTGCTCTCAGTGCTCTGACGTGGCCCCAGCCAGCCTGACCCCAAATGCTCGCTAAACAAGCACCAAGTGCCCTATTTTGCATTGCCTGTAACATCCCAAAAGCGTGTCTGACTCCTCAATTAGTCCAAGAAGGGACTATAAACTTGAAATCCAAACTGATGGACTGTGAAATCCATATCACGTTGTCACCCAGAGCATACTCTCCCTGTTCTGCGCTGAGCTATAAATAGATTTTCATTATTAGGAAGCAGACAAAGGCAGCCTGGAAGATGTTCCAAGCTGACACTACTCCTGGCTTACTGATTTCTTGTTTTCACCTTGATAGAGGAGTGAAGATGAGGACAAGCAGGGAAGGGCTGTTCAACAACAACAGAACTTAAATCACTTCTTCCCCTAACCAGGATAATGTCTGGGTTTTGTTTTGGGTTTTGCTTGGTTGGATGGGGGTTTTATTTTAACATTCTCTCCCCTGGAGCTAAGAGGCTCAGAATACATTACCCATTGCAACAGAATGCATTACACCCACCTTCTCTGCTAGGTTATCTGTTTAAGCTCCTGGAGTCTGACTATCAACTCTCAAACAGTGGTCATTAGACACCTAATGTTTTCTCTCTTCCTGTTCTATATCTGTTATATATGAAAAAATCTAATAAAAAATAGTAAAAAGGGAGTTGATCTTTGTTTTAACCATTTGAATGACTTATGGGAGCCATCAGCTTAGAAAAGATGGAAGGGACTTGAATCTTCTGTGAGGAGGCAAATCCTGAGATGTTATAAACTCTGCCTTTACAAAGAATGAGCTTGTCCATGCAAAAACAAATCCACAAGAAAAGTGTCTGATTGCAGTCATTGATGAAACACAGAAGCTGTGACCTTGAGGCATACACCTGAACGTCTGTGTCCTTTGGCCACATCAGACAGACACCCACAGAACACATTTTTCAATGGTCCTGTCATCCTTTAACAACAAAGAAGCTCACATTAGGAGCTGAGATGAGCAAAATGGTTGAGTTTTCCTGTTCATTCATACTTTGAGTCTAAATGCTCTGCTCTTCCCATGCACTGGTCCCATGACATGTAGCAGCTATGTCTCTGACTGGTTCCTTGGCATTTACATCAAGGTCAATTAAACAAGACATTGTCTGGCCATTATTTGTACAGTTGGAGTTCATTCCTCAACCAACAGCAGTGAAACGGCTTGGCAGACCACCCAGGAGGGTTTAGTTCTGGGTTGAATAGCAGACTGAGGGTTTGAGATAGCTAGTAGTGCTCATGTGCCCTGCAAGCTGCTCTTTTGTATCTCAGCTTCTTTGAAAATGAAGCAAAACCCCTAATGCCCATAACTCACGCATGCTGTGTCTGTGTGTCTGGGGGTTTTGTTCCATTCATGTTTCCATTCTTCCTACAGCAGATAAGTTCACATGTTTCCAGCCTCCTTTTTGAGCCCCACTGGGCATTTCTTCCCCATGACAATTTTCAACTCCACAGCTATTGCTGAGCTACTGAAATGGTTTGTGAAGCTTTACTGGAAATACATTGGTTCTTTGGGCAAGGGAAGGAGTGGAGTATGTTCAACCCAAACCACTGCAACCTACCTCTGTAAAATGATTCAGGTTATAAAAGTTTTGGTTTCAGTAATTCTGTCTAATGCATGACCTATAAGTGATAGCGTAACTAAAGCAAAGGGACAATACATTACAGCCTGGGAGCAGGCAGATGTATTTTGGACACCGAAGGGGTTGGAAAGATAATGTTAGGTACTAGAGCCACAGCCCTGCACAGGCTTGGAACAGCAGCTTTGAGAGAAATAACCTGTCCAGTAGTCTTCATGAAGTGTTACCTGAATGTTTAGTAAGCATAGAGTTAACTCCTTGATTCTTCCTGTCTGAGTGAGGCAGGAGTCACCTATCTGTGGGTGACAACTTCTGTAGGGTGCTTCAGTGAGTAGTGAAGGGAAATGCAGCTGAGAAGCCAGGCACTTATTTAAATGTTTCCACACAAAACCTAAGTTCAAGGACCATAACAAAACCCAGCAGTAAGCCATCTAAACCCATGTGTCATATTTACTTGTTTTGTGGTTGGAACGAGGACTGCAGATGGAGATTTTCCTATGCCAGTATTCCTGCTTTCCCACAGGTGATAAAAACACATTTCCCAAATTCTCAAGGTGTACAAAACTGTAATAATAATAGTTTTCATTTACCTAACCCTTTTTAGAAAACCTCACGTCTAATTATAGTTCATATGATGCAAAGACACTTTGGAACTCCATAGTGCAAACTCACTGACTAATGACATTAGTATCAGAACAATAAGGAATATTACCAGAATAACAAATGCTCCTGAGTCTTAATAACAGCTAAAAAAAAAAATAAAAAGCAGATACTAGATATTTTAAATCTATTAAGTGCTTCTGCTTTGTGTATTGACACAGGTAATGAGTTCTACAGAAAGAACGCTACACTTGAAAGCCTTTAACACTAAAAGCTTAATTTAGTGTACAATGAATAATACAGGGAGCCCATTCATGGGTCGATCAGAATGGGATGAGAGAACACCATAGAAGCAGACAGATCATGTTAATAGGAAGCCTGAAGCTTATTTAAAAATCTATACTGTAGTTAAAATTAGAAGGCAAATTGGAACTTGGCATTCTGTTGCTCAGGAAATGGGTAATGGGATACTAAAACCTTACACTTCTCTCTGTCTGATCCTAGTTAGAAGAGGACAAAGGCGATGACAGTCACAATGTCGTATACCACAGGGAGCCATTAGAGAAAACGATAACATAAAGAAATCAGCACTTTCCACCTATTCTCACAGTGTGCTATGTACTGCATTCCTTTATTATTCCAAATGTAGAAAAATATGGGTCAAAATATAGAAGCAGACATTGTTATTATCTTCTTCATAACTAATACAAGGATAGGTTATAAATGTGACTTCTGGTCCTTTTCTTTATGTGTGAGTTCACATTCAAATACCATTCAACCCTCTGTGGCCAGTGGTATCATCTCAGTCAGATAAACCATAGAGTCTTAACAATTAAATAACTTTTGGCTGGACATGATGATATCATAGAATCCATAGAAGGACCAGGATTTGGGTTGGAAGTGGCATTAAATATCATTCAGGTCTGAACCCCCTACCATAGGCATGGATACCTTGCACTTGACCAAGTTGCTCAAAGCCCTGTCTGGGGATGGGGCATCTACAATTTCTCTGGGCAATCCATTCCAGTCTCTCAGCACCCTCACAATAAAGAATTTCTTCATAATATCTAATCTAAATCTCCCCTCTGTAAGGTTAAAGCTTGTTTTGTCACTACATGTCCTTGAGAGTCTATCTCTGGTATTCCTGTAGGTAGGTACCTTTAGGCACCGGGAGCTGCTCTAATGTTTCCCTGGAGCCTTCTCTTCTCCAGCCTGAACAACCCCATCTCCCTCAGCATGTCTTCACAGAAGAGGTGCTCCAGCCTTCCAGCATGTCTAGTGGCTCTATTGATGAGAGAGAAAGATCTTGGATGTTTTTGTCTCTTTCTAAGAGGAAAACAACAGTTACCTCAAAGTTCATCCATATACTTAGGTAACATTTATCTGGACAGATCCTGAAAGCAAAGGTGAGAGAAGGAGAAGAAATCTCTTCAGGAGAAGAAATCTCTTCAGAAACCATCAGGATGATGCCTCTGAGATAGGGCAAAACCACCTGCTGGGGGCAAATACCTCATTTCACTGTCATGCTTCTCATGGTCATCTACTCAGGCTCTATGGCCCCAGTTCAGGGTCACCCATTTCAAGCTACACAAGTTATGTTGCTACCTGAACCACAAGCTGGGAAGCAGAAAGATAGGAAAAGACTAGAAAACTCAAAGTGTAGGGCAAATGTAAGGGAGACAGCTGTTCATGTCTAACCATGAATGGAACAAAGCAGCTCAGTGACTTCTCCCTCTGATAACGAACTGATATAACAGCCTGATGAATGAGCCCACAGGGAGTGTTCTGAAGCAGCAGACCATTAGGAGCATTTACATCCTCAAGGAAAAGGTGCTTGGAGAGCCTAGAAAACACCCTTGGAGATCATTTTAGAAATAAACCACCAATGATTCTTAGGATAATTGTTTCCCAGAGTCACAAGAACAATGCAGAGATGTTAAATAACTTCTCAATATTTTAAAACATATAAAAGGTATTAAAAAAGCAAGTTAAAATGTGTGTTCTGAGCAATGCCTCATGCAAACATAATGGTTAAGATAAAAACAATTATAGGCTTAACTGAAGAAATAGTCACAATTTTTTTTACCACTGTTTAATTCCCTTTTATTTGTTTTTTTTTTCTTTGTTTGTTTTGTTAGTTTTTTTTTTATTATTATTATTAAAGCCTAGCATTCCTGGCTGACAATTTAATTATTAAGGTAATGTGATGGATAAAGAGCCTTGCTATCTAGTGCCTCCCACTTACCAAACAGTTGCAAATGCATCTGCAAAAATGCCACAGTTCTTCAAAGTGAAGACAATAATTTCCTTGTTGTTCAGTGTTCTTAACACTGATTATATGAACTTTTAAAGGAAAACCACCTTTTCATCATTAAGGGTAACTGAGGGAAGTCAGAGACAGATGAGGCTTCAGATCACTGAAAGACCGTAAGCTACCAGTCTTGAGCTGCTCTACAGCATCCACCAAACTTCTCTACTTCATTGAGATGAATTAAGGGCATCACAAAAATATTTTAGGAATATTGAATGTAGGTCTACAGCACATACAAAAGCTTTTTGTTCCAAATCAACTTTTTAAACTGTTTGAATTTTAAAATATTACAAAATAAGAAAAATCAGTAGATGTGAGAGTCCAGAATAAACAATAGAGTCAAAACTGCATAGTCAATAGTCACTACATCTGACCAGAGGCAGAAAAACTTGAGTACTAGGACAACAGTTTACTGCAGATATGATATTATATGCACTCATAAACATTGCAAACCACTGCAGAATGGTCTTCTGATGACAGCAGAGAAACTGGTGAACTAAATTCTGTGCCAACAAATACAAAGAACTGTATGGTAGGACATGAAAGAAAATCATCAAACAAAACTTATCTGTACCTACATCAGAATAGACTCTAACTTTTAAAATATACCTCCAGAAAAAGGGGTTGATTTGATGCATACAGGAATGTCAACACAATGTCAGCAGGAGACCAGTAGTCAAAGAGAGTTAGGTGTTATTAGTAAAAGACTAAACAAGAAGCCAGAACATCTCCTTCCAGTCCAGTGTATGCCACTAGTGTTCCAAATGCAGCATGTGCGTTTCTGGTTTTCCCATCTAAGAAAGGTATAGAGAACTTGAAAAGCAACAGTGAAGGATATGAGAGGGGATCAAAGGTAAAGAACAGTTCTAATCAACAACAGAGTCTTTAGCCTCAAAAAGGAAGAGATGTGGAAAGGCTGTAACAGAATTTGGCACAGCATGGAGTCATTACACAAGAACTAGTGAGTACCAGATGAAATGATCAGCCAGAAGATTTACACAAAGAAGTGCTTGTTCACGCAGTGCATAATTAAAACATGGAATTCATTGCAGGAAGATGTTCTGGAAGTTATAAATAGGTTCAAAAAGCAATTATGCACTGCATGGAAGAAAAGGCTATCAGGGTCTGTTAAGCTGGAAGCAGAAACAGAACCTGCAGCACAGGAAAATCTCAAGCTGGAGTCTGCCTAAAGGTGGGATGTTATGCCACAGAAATGGGGTAATATCAGTATATGCCTGTTTTGATATTCTTTCCTTAGGCATCTTCTATGCCAATGGATAGATACAGGCTATCAAGCTAAAAGGACTGTCATCTGACATGGTATGACTCTTTGATGTCTTAACTCCAACCTTGGAGCCTCAAATATATCTTCATATGAGGCATTGCCTCAAGAAACACTTCTTTCAGGTCTCCCACTACAGCTGAATCAACCAGAACTGAGACCTGTATGCATTCAGACAGAAACAAACCAGAGCCTGCTTGCAGACAGGCAGTGCGGACACCAATCTTGTTGCTCTTTCCTCCCAGGTCTTTCCAGACCTCTTGAACTATGGCAATCATTAGACTTAAAAGCAAAAATCATGAAGAAATTGTGAAGGAACCTATACCTTTACATACCCTGCCACTGAGAAGAACTATCCCACCTTAGCAGAGAGTAGGATGAGCAAGAAAACTAGAATAAGTCTACAATGGAGACAGCTTGTTTTGGAAAGACAGAAAGGAAAGAGGGCGTTTTGTCTTCTACCAAGAACATGTGCATTTTCCATGAAGTTCAGAAGTGATGCAGGTTTGCTGCTGTCTCCACAAAAGTATGACAAGGAACAATGGGAAAACATGGGTCCTCTCTAGACCTTGGGCACTTGAAGGGCAGGTTGTGGTGTCACTAAGGAACATCAAATGCCCAAATATACATCAGGAAAGCATGGTGGTTTTAAGCTATTTATAAAGTCTTTGAAATGAATCAGGGTTGTATCAAATGGTATAGGAAATTATAAGGAAAAAAAAAAGTTTTGGGTTTGGTTCTGTCTAATAGAGAGGAAGTGGTGAAGAATCTGAAAAGAAGTAAAAGGACTGTGAAACTTACTGACAGGTAAAAGGACTGTGAATCACTATTCTAAGAAAAAAGGAGTCAAAGAAAAAAGTAAGGATAATGGACTTCCCCCCAAAAAAGTAAAAATAGTAGATTTCAGTAAATCCAGTGAACTCGTATATAGGGGGTTTTGTGAAAGTAATTTAGGGTGTATAAAAAAGGGCAGAAAAGCTGGCAGTTACAGAAAAAGAGTGTATTAAAGGCATAGTAGCAGCCTATCTTGATACAGGGGAAGGACAGGGAGTACAGTGAGAAACCATTATGGCTGCACCAGGAGCTGTTTAAGGGCCTGAAAGTAAATTAAGGAAAAAAAAAAAGACAAAAAAGGTAAAAAAGGGCATCATTAAGGACAAGGTATAAAAACCTCGGGAAGGGTTTGGGATAAAATAAAGGAAAAGGAACATTAATAGTGATAAGAAATGGCTTTACAAGTACATTAAAGGTAGGAAAAAACATAGGAAAGTACCAGCCCATTACTTCACAGAGGAGAACAAATAACACATAATCCAGAGAAGACTGAAGAATTCAATACTATCTTTGCTGAATAAATACACTAAATTATTATGAACAGCTACTTAAGGCAATTAATTTCAAGAAGACAAGTTCAGATAGAAAATGAATAGGTTAAAGAATATGTAGATAAGATAGCACTATTCAACTTCATAAGGTAAAATGGAATTTACCAAAGGATTTTGAGGGAGCTCACAAAATCATATGCGAACCATTTGCAGTTACCTCAGAGGACTTGTGGAAGACATGAAGAATGCCAGAAGACTGAAGCAGAATAAAAGGAGGGCATAAAGAAAGGAGGACCCAAAATCATGAGGCTGATTAGCCTTACCTTTATACTTAGAGTGACTCTGAAAGGAATTATGGAACAATTTATAGGCACCATGATAAAGAACAGGTGATAGAAAGAGTCGATATGGATTTGCAAGGAATATATCATGTCAGATCAACCCAATTTCCTCCCTGACAAGCTAGGACAAGATTTGGGTTACCCCTTGTCCTGTCACTTCATTAGGGACTGTAGTGACAGGACAAGGGGTAACGGGTTCAAACTGAAACAGGAGAGGTTTAGATTGGATCTAAGGAAGAAATTCTTTCCTGTGAGGGTGGTGAGGCACTGGAATGGGTTGCCCAGGGAGGTTGTGAGTGCTCCTTCCCTGGCAGTGTTCAAGGCCAGATTGGATGAAGCTTTGGGTGACATGGTTTAGTGTGAGTTGTCCCTGCTTATGGCAGGGGAGTTGGAACTGGATGATCTTAAGGTCCCTTCCAACCTTAACTATTCTATGATTCTATAAGGCAGTGGTGGATATGATTTAAGCTGACTTCACTGAGGCTTTCTTGCATTCTCACATAATGCCCTATGAGCAGCTGAGAGGAATATGGTATAAAAGGTATTTCTAAAATGAGTGTTCATCATTGCAAATATACATATCCATACTCAGGATGCTGTTTTCTCTGCCCCAAGAATATTGAATATTCAAATTGTGCTTAGCCAGACTACCTTGGCTATCCTGGGGAAACACAGCAGGGCAAAAAGCTGCCATACATTAACCGCTTCACAAGAACAGGTCTATACAGCCCTTTCCCCATTGATAAATGTGAGGCAGCTGGAAGTGCTTCTATTAAAGAGTGGCAATTGATCACCTCTTGCCTTGGATAAGAACCTAAAACCCCAACCTACCTTGTCTGCACCTCTGGATATAGGAAGTTGCCATTGCTTTTGTGAAGTTAATGAGTGGTTTCCATGAATTAAAACCTTTCTCTTTAATGAACTCTGTGCAGAGATGGAGTTTAGATTACAGACATTTCTTGGATTCAGGTAAATCCAGCATTTCAACCATTAATTGGAGCTTGCTATCACCATGAGGTCATTAAACAAGTCCTGTGAGGGTCTTTCATGCATATAGCTCTTTCAATATTATCTTTAATACCTTCGATAGTATTGAAAAGGCCCATAAAACCTGCTGATGAAGTCAAGCTGAGAGGCACTGCAGAGGATCCACAGAGGACAGGATCAGAAACCAAGATGATGTTGACATATTGAGGAGTTGCTCTGGCAAAACCAAAATCAATAAATAAGTGCTCTGCTTAGGAAGGAGAGTTCCAATCCAAAAATGGGAAATAACAAGCTAGGCAGTAACATTGCAGAGAAGTAGTCAGGGTGAGAGCTGACCACTAAATAGAACTCAACAATATGCTGCTGCTGCAAAAAAGGCACATTTCACTCCTGACTGTATTAACATATGGAAGACACAGGAGGTAATTAAAATTATTCTCCTTTATCTTGGTGGTGAAACCTCAGCTGGAGTATTGTGTCTAGTATTCAGCATCCCACGAAGATGTTAGAAAGATTGGAGAGAGTCCAGAGGATAACAGCAAGGATAGCAGGTTTAAAAATGGCATGTGGGGAAACTGGTTTTGTTTCTTTCAGGAAACGATGATATAAGGAGGGATATATCAGTGGTCTTCCAACCCATATAAACTCTGTTTGTGAAAGAGACCTATGGGGAAAAAGAAATTTGCAGAATAGACAGTTCACATTAAATTGTTAGAGGATGCTATTGAAGAAGGACATCACAAAGACCTCAGATAATTTGAAGAGCTACCTCCAACAGAGCTTTTAAAGAGCAGCTATTTATCACTGAAGGGATAAAGATATGCTTATTCTTACCCTGTTCAGGAATACATATCCTTCCAGCCCTGCACAGCCCTTTCCTTCTCCCTCATGTCTGAAAAATCTCTGCACTTGGGAGGAAGCCCAGTAAACTAAAACAGAGAACCCAGGAAAATCTCATCTGGTTGGATACAATGAGAGTCAGGAAGGAGCTGTGAGGTGCAGGTGGCTGCAGGCTGGATTCAGAGGAGACAAAGGCGTTCTCTCTGAACCAAGAAGTGGATAGCCAATATTTTAACATCCTTGACATCAGCATCTTCAGCTGGCTCACTCTGGATAGCTGCCTGCTGAGCACAGAGATGACAGACACTTTTTCACCCACCATGCTGCATGCATTGGACACATTTCTAGTCTTTTGAATACTGCTTTGCACACAGCCTTGGGAAACTTGTTAAGGGGAAAGCAAGGAGTCAATGATGAGGCTATGAATGGGTAACTTTTGCTTCACACTGTCCTGGGTTCAGCTTAAACCATGACACACGCTCATCTTTTATTCCTTGAATTCAAGTCTTTTTTCCTACCCTGTGGCTCATTAGTAGAAATTGGAGAAGGTAAGGAAGTTCCTTCACAAAATGGTCAGAAAAATGAAAGAAACAGAAATAAGCATTCAAGGGATATTATCTAAAAATGTCATTTTTATTCAGAAAGAACTATTTACTTCTGAATGCCTAATGAACATTTTCTTATGAAGTTTGCCTGTCTTTGTCACCATCACAATGGCTGCTCCTGTCATATCCCCTTACTTCATAGTTCCCCCCCCCCCAAATTCCCTACTTAAAGAGCAAGTAAAACCCATTTCCTAGTAGGTTTCAGCTTGTCAGCAGAACAGCATGATTTAAATCACATGCATGAATGGTTCTTGAAGTACTTTGAAGCTATCCCAGTTGCTTCCTCCCAAGAATAAACCAGATGTTACCATAATGTCTGTTTTCTGATAAATGAGAGGCAGCTTCTGGCTTAAGATACTTTCACTTGTGTCTTGTCCCAGGCAATAGGCGTTACAAGGAGCATCTGAGGGTGAAATTTAGCTTTAAATGCATTTCTTCCCTAAAAAGCACATCTTTCACACTGGGTTGTATTTAGAAAACTAGGTGTAACCAAAGAAAAGTTACCCTGAAAAGACTGCTTCAAACAAACATTCTTTGCCAAAATCAAATTTCTCAGACTTTGGGACATGTGGGTTCATTCCCTTGTAGAATTAAACTTTAGGTATGATAAAAGAGTTACATCATCTGATAGAGCTCTCCTCCTGAGCAGGACAGTTCTTATATTGTGTTTTATTAGCCATGCAAGGAAGAGGACATGCCTGGCTAGAGGCTGATCCAGAACTGCTGCCTAGCAGAGGTACTTTGCATTGCTGTCACTGAGTCAACACTTGCTTTTGCAGCTTCACACTCTGCGCTGTCACTGGTTTGCTACCACTATGGTGGTTCAGCTGCACCCACAAGACTGACAGGATGATCCCTGTTTACCCAGGACTTGTGCAACTGAGATTGCAGTACTCCAGCAGCAGCAGGCAGCAATGGCCTGTGAATGGGAAGTATCTGTCCACATCCAGGAGTGCCTTGATCTCAAAGTCAAAGCCCGTATGGCCTAGAATAAGGCAAGGCATATGCCTACTATGACTTCTCCCTGATGTAGCCTGATTGTCCCATCAGGCATTCCCATGGGAGTGACCAGGGGTGCTCAGAAGAGACAAGGTCTGGATGTAGGATGGAGGCTCACGCATTGTTCACTGCTCTATGACTATTCAGGTTTAGCTCTGGGATGGCTAGATTTGTCACGGTTGCATTTTCTATAACACTGAAGAGAGTTACCTAATAACAACCTTACAAAACAACCCAACAGATGAAATAACCAAGATCCACACTGCCGAGTTATGAGCTGCACTTGAGTGAAACAAAAGCCTTGGCAGGTGTAATGAACTCTTCAGAAAACACTGCACATTTCAAAGCAGTGGCTTAGGAAGAGTTGCAATCAATGTGGAAGAAATAGTTTCATTTCCCAGTCACAGTAAACATTGGCAGCAACAGTTCGCTCAGAGAAAGCAATCAGATTCCAAACACTTGCTCAGGCAGTCAGGCCCCTGAGCTCACAGCAGGCAGGAAACACAAATAAATCAGAGGAGAGGAGCTGTTTCACTCCTCATACATCACACTGGTGAGACAACAGTGCGGAAGCTGGAAAAGTTGTTGTGAATGGGGAAATGAGCATGCTGGGTTCATCAGAATGCAAAAGTCAGGGGCTCTGAAACAGAAGAATGAACCCAGTCTAAAAGTAATTAATCCAGGGCTTCATTTTCCTTCTAAGCAGGTTTTATATTAATAAGTTGGGTTTAGCAGTGTTTCAGTATGATTAACTCATTGCCATGATAGTGATTTGTGGTTCTATCCTCATTCTGCAAGTAGCACACAAGCAAAAGAAGGTTAAAGCTTAAGGTGTCTGTAGTGGCTGCACATCCCAGAGAAGTCCAGACCTGCAGCATCTGCAGCATTGAGCCAGTGCAGTCCTGCTGGCTGCAGGTCAGAACCAGCTCAGGCAACAACAGCCTTTTCAGCCACACTGGGGTTAATCCATGTCCTGGATAATCCCCTCACAGGTAATTAAGAGTTGGCCACATCCTGGAAGGCAGCAGATGGATCTTCAGAGTACCTCCAATTTGCTTTCATTCAAATGTTCTGCATGGGAGATAACTGGTGTGTTAGTCGATGGTGCCTGCTGTTTGGATGAATGCACTGCATCAAGCAAAAGAGGAATATGCATATATTTCTTACACAGCTGGACAACTTTCATAGGACATGATGGAGAAGCTTCAATTAATATTTAATAAGGAATAAATCAGATCAATAGCTGTGTGAGTTTTTGCTGGTGATTTACTGTTTGACAGATGAAATTTATACAGAAACACTATTAACAAGGGCTTGAGTTTCCCCAGTGTACTGTGCATGCTCACATCTGAGAACAAATCAGTACTCCTCAGTAGTCCAGATATGGTTTCAACCCATAAACTGAGGAACACAAATTCATCAGCAGTTTTATAAATCATCTAGACCTAAACCAAATAAGCTTTAAAACAGGAAGATGAGAGCAAACTAAAATTACTACCAAAAAAGAAGCCTAGCAAAGCAAGCTGCACTCAAGTATTGACCTTTTACCATGTGTGTGTCTGTGTGAAGTTTCTCTTTGGAAATGGGAGGCTTTTTTCTTCCTCTGATCTGATTCTCAGCACTTAGGAAAGCTGCCAGAAGCTGGGGAACAGCCACGTTTCACATGCTTCCCTTGAACTTTATTTGATAGAGCCTAAACCATTATGTTATTGGATTGGATTAGGAGGAGTGCAATGCAGCACTGCATCATTACCTGAATTTAGTTGACCTCTGGGAAAATGCACTTCTGACGTCTCCATCAATCCGGCCTTGTGTTTTTAGCACTGACAGGAGAGATGCTGAGGGAAGCTCCAGCACAGCATCCCAAGCCAAGTTCCTGTGCAGGATCTGTCCCCTGAGAGCAGACAGCCCAAGCACTAACCTGCTTGCGTGACTTCTGCTGCCACTTGACTTTGCACAAGGTGACTGGTCCCAGCATGGGAGAGGTGAGCTGAATCAGGAATAACACAGCCAGGCAATGCAATGTGCTGATTGGTGTGTGAAGAGGGTGGAGGGAGTGGAGGCTGTTGGACTGTGAAGCAATTTTTCAAACAGGTGAGAAGTCTTTTATCTTCTTTTTTTTTTCCTCTTGTGTTCTCGAACAACCTCCATTTATCAGAGTATGAAAGGAATTGATTATAAAAGAAATACCCAGTCCATATAAAGATGGGTCTGAAGTCACTGCAGGCTCTCAGAACATGCAAGGACAACTTGGGTTTACACAGCTTACAGCTTTGATCTTACAATCAAGGATGCTGGAAAGAGGTGTTGATCCCAACCTCTTCCATGGAGAAACCTTTTGGAATATGGCTGGAAAGAATTGAAGCAATTGCTGGGAAAAAGCTACTGTCCTTTTCCCATAGGTGTGCCTGTGATATCGGTATCTTAATGTGAGCGAAGGGGTCAACTTAGTTCTGGTCCTAAATAAAGTCTTTGTCAATCAGACTTTCATTGAGATAAACATATACTTTGGGTTGGTTTGGGTTCTTCTTTCAAGACAGGTTCCTTTTATTTCCTCATATGATCTAATTCTTCAAACTTGTTCTGTTATCAGAAGGTTTTTGTTTATTTAGGACAAGATTCCAGGTTTCACAGAGGAGCATGACTGGAGCTGGTTGCTGTGAGCAAAGCACATACCTAGTAAAGGATTGTTTCAGTGTCTCACTTTCTGAGTGCTGCAGTGCCATAGGAACACCACTATACCCCTATAACCTCCTTAGGATGTACTACCCCAAAGAGCTACAGTGCAGAGTTTCACAGCACCCCCAGCCCCACTGCACATCAGAGCTCAAACAACCAGCTTTGATCTGAAACTGGCTCCAAACCAGCCCCGTCAAAGGTGTTTCCACAGTCAGACAGAAAAAGAGCCTAAAGCAATTACCCAAAAGCTCTGTAATGCTCATTTCGAATATAAATGTGGTCAAATCCTGTAAAGGGTTAATTTATAACTGATCATTTAATAAGCATTCTGAAATCAGCTTTTAGAAAGCCCATCAGCCCAATAGGTTGCCCACACCACAGTTTTTCATAATTAGAAATGCCTCTTATGCAGGTGCTAGTGTCTGTAAGGCGTTTATAGCAGCAATTAATTATTTACTAAACCTTTAGCTGTTTTTAATGAAAAATTCATAGAAAGTGTGACCATAAACAGACTAAGCCATGAAATGCTTCAGCAGGTAAAGAAAAAAATAAAACTAAAAGCATTTCATTTCACGCAGTGCAAGTGCCTTTTCACCCACCAGCTCAAGGGGCAGCATGGAAAAGAACCTTTATCTGACACCAATATATAGGATGCTGCTTGCCATCAAAAAGAAATGCACCCCATCTCTTTGACAGTATTTTCTTTCTTGAATTAGGTAACTTTGCATGCAGCAGTCAGCTCTGGACAACGTTAACAACTATTTGCAAAGCTTGTCACGAGGCCAACAGCATCCCAATACTGTGCTGTGCAAGAACTTCCTCTTTCAAAACAACTTCCCATTTTCTTTCCTGTTAGAGTGGTGAGGCACTGGAATGGGTTGTCCAGGGAGGTTGTGAATGCTCCATCCCTGGCAGTGCTCAAGGCCAGGCTGGACGAAGCCTTGGGTGGCATGGTTTAGTGTGAGATGTCCCTGCTTATGGCAGGGGGGTTGAGACTGGATGATCTTAAGGTCCTTTCCAACCCTAACTATTCTATGATTCTATGATTCACACAGCACTCCCAGGTATCCTGGTTTTTGCAGAGTGTGAAGCTGTTTCTTACTTCCCTTATGACACCATATAACCATATGGTTTTTGTAACTCTCCATGTTCCCATGTGATGGGCTTAGGGGGTTGTTTTGTTTGATAACATGTATTCAAAGTCAACATTGAGTACCAAATGGATAAATCACTGGGTTTGACTACCTGAGGTAAAGCCTTCTTTTACCTTAAAAAGTAGGTGTGCTATCAATTCCTCTGTATCATAACTGACAAGTAACAAGCTACTGCAAAGGATTTGCTTGACTGCATCATCAAATCTCATGAAAAAGCATCCACATCACATGGGGCATCCCTAAATGAATAAAGCAGTCAAAGGCTGTTGAAATCATCGTAAGGCTGTTATGAGAAACAGAAAAACAAGTTGTAGGATGGATTTGCAACAGCAAATACATTTTAAAAACAAAGGTAACCTCCTGGAAAATACTTTCTACACTGATCATAAGGGAAGAGGGATCTAAATTCCAGTATGATCTCAGTCCTTGACTTTGATAAGAAACACAGAGGTTTCTCTGTCTCATGTTCCTCAAACCCTTTATAATCAAAGCTGACCTGACAACAAACATTCATCATCTCTCACTTTTACCCAGTAAAAGGGGAGAGAAAGGCACAGGAATCTAAAGAAAGAGGCTAGATTTAGATTAAATGTAAGGAAGGCAGGTTTTTACATTGAGGGTGGTGAAACACTGCAACAGGTTGCCCAGGGAAGCCATGGATACCCCATCTGTGGAAGTGTTCAACATCAGGTTGGATGAGGATTTAAGCAAGCTAGTCTAGTGGAAGGTGCCTCTACCCCTGATAAGGGGGGTGGAACTTGGTGAATTTAAGGTCCTTTCCAACCCAAACCATTCTATGATTCTGTGCTTCTAAAAGTCTGTGGCAAACATTTTCCATTCTTCCTCCTCATGGTATGGCAAATTGCTCATTGTGACCAGGTTGATGTCTTAACTACTTCTGAGTCCTGGTACCAAACCTATTACTGAGTTTTCACCACCTTCCTCTCTGCATTGCCATGGGAACCTTCCTAGACTGACAAAGACACTGTCCTAGTTTTGGCTTGGAGTTAATTTTCTTCCTAGTAGTTGGTGCAGTGCTGTGTTTTGGCTTTAGTCTGAGAACAGTGCTGTTAATACACGGATGTTTCAGCTGTTGCTCAGTAGCACTTACCCTGATCAAGGACTTTTCAGTCTCATGATCTGCCAGGGAGGAGGGGCACAAGAAGCTGGGAGGAAGCAGAGACAAGAGATCCAACCCAAACCATCCAAAGGGGTATTCCATACCACAGCATGTCATGCCCAATATAGAAACTGTACGAAGTCACTCAGGAGGCGCAGATCACTGCTCAGGTTGGGCTGAATATCGGTTGGAGGGTAGTGAGCAATTGTATTTTGCATCACTTGTGTTTATTGGTTTCTTTTCTTTCCTATTTTAATTTTATATTTCTCTCCTTGTTATATCCCCTAGTAGTAGTTCTAATAGTAGTAGATTTCAGTTTATTTTAATTATTAAACTGTTCTTATCTCAATCCATGGGGTTTACATTCTTTCAATTCTACCTCCCCATCCTGCCTGGGAAGCAATCGGCTGTATGATACTTAGATCCTTGTTGTGGGTTTAAACCACAGATGCATCCTTTCAATCAGTGTTTATAGTGAGGGAATCCCCAACAAAAGCTGGAGGAGATTTTGGGGTCATTGCGGCTATGTTATCTAATAGCTTTGTAATGTTCTCTCATTGACTCATTCTCCCAAACAGCTAGCTTTCACAGCAATGGCAATACTGTATTTTATTTTCTTCAAAATGCTCATCAGTTATTGCATGTTGATATGTTTTGCATGACCACATTTCATTGACTAGCCTAGACATGAAAATTACCTGGTATGTTCTACCCTTTGTAAAGATATCCATAGTGCTTTAGGTAGTTTACCCAGGCACTAGAAGGTACATCAGGCATATGAAATACCCATATTTAAAGCAGTATCCCTCTGACTCACTCATGTCCTGCTATTTTGTTTCTCTTTTCCATTTGCAATCTTCATTTACGAAAAAGCGCCAATAGACAAAAGTTGCTGATATCCCTGCAGATGGGGAACTGGAAAGTCTCCATGTATTGTTTTCTCTCTCTTTTTCTTAGAAGTTCTTCTTTAAGAATAAAAGACTTTAGTTCTATCTTAAGTTCTGAAGGCAGCCCTTCACACGGACATTATTCTTTTCTATGGGTGAATAAATATGTAATTTAACTAATTTATGCCCCAAATATATATAAAAGACCTCAGCCTAAGAAAACTCTATACTCATATGGCTACATCTTCTTAAGTGTTCAGAGCTCTACTTCAAACAAAGTAGACAGACAGCTGGAAACTAGGCTTTTCACCTTCCTTGGAGATGCTTTCCTCAGTGCATTGTATGGTTATTTGGGACAGAGCCATTGCATTTACTTCTGTTGATCCTGCTCTACTTTGCATAGCTGAATTAAGACCTAATGAGCAAGAGAAAGAGGGAATTTCTCCCATAATACAGTAGTTTGGGCATTCACCTGGGATGCAGGACACTTTCTCCTAGTTCCTGCTCCAATGAATAATTAATTACTTCTGCTAAAATAGAACAGCTTCAATATGTGTAAATGAGAGAGACACATCTTCATTACTGAAGAGGCTGAAGTAGCTGCTGGTGAGGGCTGTAAGAAAATGCAAGCCAGGCACATTCACAGCAGTTTGCCAGGAATCTATGATAACCTGCCAGCTGCAATTTGGCTGGATCGTCCTTTTCTGCTTTTGTTTTGGACTTCAGTCCAAAAACTGTAACAACTGGAGGCAGGAGAACAACATCCCATCTTTAGACAAATCTCTAATGGTACAAGACTTTGTTTAGTGAATATTCACTCGATGCTTTCTTCTATCTCAATTCTTGTGCTTTTAGTGGTATTGTTTTTCCGTCTATTGGAAGATTATTGTACAAGGGCAGAATTAAGATACTGTTTTTTTCATTTCTGCATATCTGATTGTCAGCTTCCTCCAACATTAACAGACATTTCTCTGAGATTCTTTTCTTTTTACTATTCTCCATCTTGAGAGCTTTTCCACCACCTTTCTCACTCCAGAGTTCATTCTTCTCTCTCCCCACCAATGGTTTCTCTTCCAAAGCCCTTGCCAGTGTCCCATCATGCTTTATTCCCCCCCCTTTTTTTTTGTGTAATATCTGTAATCTTGGTTCACGTTTCACAGTCTGTCTCTTGGGCACGTCTTCTATTAACAGTCTTAAATCTGTCTGGTCATCAGTGATGGTTAGTTCAACATAATATAACTCTCCTCAGACCTTTCTTTGGGCATCCAGTCCTCCTTCAAGTTAGAAAATGTTTCTCTTTCTTTCTTCTCTGCCTAAAATCCTGCCATATTGTGATGAGGTAGCACTGCTCCCAGGCAGACAGGTTGGACTCCGCATCTTCACCAGAACAAGTTTCCTGTCCTTCTTCTCTGCATACTTCTCTCCGCTAAGATTCTATGAAAATGGCTGTCCATTGGTGAGATATGCTTTGCTCTATTTCTTCTCAGACTCCCTTCTCATCTGACTCCAAAACCCTCACGACTGTACAAACACTCTGCTATTTCCTCCCTTCTTGAAAGCTTTCTGTACCATCTTCTTTGAAATTTTCTCTTCCTCTATTCATTAGGAGTGTCAATAAAAGCAAATGGAAACTCATAGCATGATTTTTGACAGTCAAACATTTGCAGAAGACCAGATAAGGCTCTTTCACAATCTGGTTCCCCATTCAAATTCAAGATTGTCTCTTTTTCTATGGCACTGAGCTGGTCTGCAGATGCTGCCTTTTATTCCTTATTTCCTTTGTGACTTTGGCACTGACATCCCATGTTCTGTCAGTTTTGTGCCCCTTATTCATGCAGCATTCTTATCTATAGGATCTAAAATTATATTTCTTTCACTTACTTGAACAATACTTGTTTCCCCTGCCCCCAGTTCAAAAAAATCAAATGTTTAAAACCTCTCAAACTCTCAAGAGTTCCCATAGAATCACAGAATGGTTTGGGTCAGAAAGGACCTTAAGTTCATCCAGTTCCAAACCCCCTGCCATAAGCAGGGACACCTCACACTAAATCATGTCACTCGAGGCTCTGTCCAACCTGTCCTTGAACACTGCCAGGGATGGAGCATTCACAGCTTCCTTGGGCAACCCATTCCAGTGCCTCACCACCCTCACAGGAAAGAATTTCTTCCTTAGATCCAATCTAAACCTCTCCTGTTTAAGTTTGAACCCATTACCCCTTGTCCTGTCACTACAGTCCCTAATGAAGAGTCCCTCTCCAGCATCCCTATAGGGCCCCTTCAGATACTGGAAGGCTGCTATGAGGTCTCCAAGCAGCCTGCTCTTCTCCAGGCTGAGCAGCCCTAACTTTCTGAGCCTATCTTCATATGAGAGGTGCTCCAGTCCCCTGATCATCCTCGTGTCCTCCTCTGGACTTGCTCCAACAGCTCCATGTCCTTCTTATGTTGGAGATACCAGAACCATACACAGTGCTCCACTGTTTGGGATTTTAGCTTGTTTTGTTGTTGTTGTTGTTGTGTCTTTAATTTTACTTTTTGTTTTTCTTCTGTAGATATTTTTGCTTCCTACTAATACTTCACATGAATCTGAAGATGACAAATATTTAGCCATTGTTTCATGATTTACTAAAGAAGATGTTGTTTAAAATGGAAAGCAATAAAAATATGAAGAGATTTCAAAAATAAAGATTTCTCTTTTAAATGTTTATTTATGTCTACACTCCTCATGTTTACAGGTGTATATAAACACTTTACATTAAAAGACCAAAGTGTTACAGAATAAAGCACTCAAAAATGAGCAAGCATCAGAAGTGAAGGGTTTCTATGTAACTATAACTTCCTACAAAATCGTACAGCCTAGTTGAAGATAGAAGGTGGAAGGAACCTCTGTGGATGATCTAGTCCATCCAGTCGGCTCAGGATGGGGACATGTAGAACAGGATGTTCAGGGATGTCTCCAATTGTGGTTTGAATATCTCCAAAGATGAAGATTCAACAATCTCTTCTGGAAAATTGTTTCTGTATTCAAGCACTCCCCCAGTAAAAAGTTTCATTCTTCCCTCCAGTTTCAGTGTTCTTCCTCCCATCCCCACCTAGTTGCTTCTAAATACATGAATTCTGCTGGTTTTACCTATGTATTCTATACCAGGCTATTTACTTGTTACAGTTTTTTGCCATCTTTCACAATCAGCATGCAGTTATTTCACCAGTATCACTAATGACAGTAACATTTGCCTATCATGTACTGTGGAGCACATTGATATTGCTAGCAAAATATTTTTGTTATATATATGAAATGTGTGGGGAACAAATTAACTTACTTTAATGCACTAAAACTTAGTTAAAAACTTGGGTGCTCATTGCCCAGAGCAAGTTAGCATGAAATTCAATTTGTACTCATCTGCTCAAGACTGACAGAGTGTAAAGCAGTGCCTGAAATTCCCCATCCTACCAAAGTCTACTGGTGTGTGCTATTGTTTGCTTTATGGTTATTCTTTGTGTCCCAACAGTATCTTAAGGATCCAGTGCCCTCCTGTAATAATATGTGTGTTCAGTACCTACTACAACATTAAAATATCTAAGTGTTGGTGTTCTTGCTGTATCTGTGCTGAAAACTTGAAAACTTTTGCATCTACTTTTGCAATACCCCTGCAACACATGTTTGATTCGAGGCCACACAACCAACAGATGTTTGGGTGCAGATGTGTCCCTTATCTCAGGAAAGCTTTCTCTGGCTTTGTCTACCACTGCCTCAGCATCCAAGATGCTAAAGTTGAAGTTTAATTCCTGCTCTGTGATTTTGAGTTTGTCACTTCTTTCACTCCTTCCACAGGAAGGCAGGACTGGAAAGAATCTCTTCAGTCTCCTGATCCATAAACCTTTTCCAGTAGGACAGACGCATCATCTAATCTATTCTGGAAATAGAAAAAGTTACCTTTTGAAACAAGTTAGTTCTCCTTTTCACACAATCCACATTCATCCCCAGTTTTTTCCAGTTCTTTGAACATTTTACAATGCATGTGTTAATTCCAAGTCTTTCTTGCTTCATTAGAAAAGTTTAACACCTCATCAATCCAGAAGCAGGGAATATGCTGTGTTTCTCTTATCAAGAAGGTAACCAGATGGATCTGGAATGCTCTAGGTGCTGATAAAGCCACTTGGCAATCAATAGACATCCTTGTCTATTTTTTCCTTTGAATCTTAGAGGGTGATTAACCAGGTAATGAGTTATTCTTCCATTAACATTTTCATACTCCATCAAAACACCTAAGTACCAGCCCATAAAACATGCTGAAAATTGCCAGAAATAGAAGAAAACAAATATTTGAAGATCAAGAGGCTGATGTTTAGCAATGCTGAGAACATAAATGAATGAATGAATGAAAAGATGAATCAATGAATGAGTAAATTGCTACAGTAAGATGTTTGGGTAAAGTAATGAGAAAAATGGCACAACTTTAAATTCATTAATTCTCTTCCTAACCAGCTTCTACTATGCAGGGTGACCAATTACAATTATTTCTGAGTTCTTATTAAATGATTAATTACATTTTAGCTAACCATAAAGCTATTATACCATTATAAACTCCCCTGGTATAACACAGTCATGCTTTTTAGCTGGCAAATACAGCCTGAGGCTACAGTTTCTAGTTGTGCTAGGTCTGGTGGGCCTCAAATGTTATTGTAAAATAAGGTTATAGAGTAAATAAAACATTGAATTATGGAAGACCACATAACACTTTTCGTTCTTTCTGTTCATATAGTTTCATTCCAGCAATTCCATTGCATGACAGATGATTTGAATAGGTGTGCCAAATAAAGACTTACACACCACCCTTTTAACTTCCATTATTTGAAATCACTCTTTTTATGAAACTCTCCAGACCTGGTGGGGCAAAGAGCCCCATGAAGCATTACTGGGGTCAGTTGGGAAGTTCTGAGTTAGTCATGCACAAAACCTATTAGGAACAGAACCACGACAGTTCTAATTATTATAAATGGATCATTAAATCCTTTTCAATTGCAGCATGAAATACAACCTGCTGGAAAAAAAATATCTTCTCTGAAGTTAAAAAATAAATCCATTCTGATTTGTGATAGAAGGTGAAATGCATTTTCCTAATGAATGCTGGTGTTATTAAGACATTAATAGCTACTAATGGAGAGAGGTCTGGGATGGGAGAAGTAATATTTATAGAAAAGGTAATCTGCAGAAAGAAAAGCCAGCCTTGGATTGTCATATTTCAGACCTAGATTTTACAGCATGAAAACTCTTGTGGACAAGGATGATTAAGGTGACCTTAGAGAATTTTCCAGTAGCTTTCTGAGTTGAAGAGTAACTTTCTGCTTGGAGAGAAGAACTCCTCTCATATATTGTCAAGGGAGCTGGTGGAAATCTCTTGCCTGAGTATACTTGATAAGGCATGACATTGGGCATGTACACCAGCCCTTGCAAAACAACAAAGGAAAAACAGTGCAAAAGGAAAACAGCCCAAAGACAAGAACTGAAGATAGGGCAAGCAGTAATAATTCCCAAAATGCCATAACAAACCTTTTCTTTCAGCTATTCTGTTCCAAACTTCAAGCATCGGACTAAGGCACATTGCACAAGGGTAAGGAAGAGAATGTGCAATAGGGCTAAGAATACAGGCCAGAGCTCCTGTTTTGGTATGTAACTTCTACAACATACCCAGGACAACACACTTAATGGGGACTAAGGAATCAGTTATAAGATTCTCATAATTTAATATTACACAACATTGTTAAATAGATTTTTCTGTAACAGTGAATATTTCAGGCCAAAATTTAGACTTCCTTGTCTGCAACATCAAGGTAAAAGAAATAATGAGATTAAAGTGTAGACATCAGTGAGAGGTAAAAGCCAAAATCTTGCATCCAAACCATTTTGAATGCAGGCAGTGGTGGTGACAAGCCATTTTCACATGCAATCTAAATAACTCTCTTGGATTTACATGGGCCCATATATATATGGAAGCTTATATGGGAGGCATTCTTCCATTCCTGTCTCTCTTCGGGATTATTTGATACCCTTAACAAAAACAGAAAAGAAAAAAGAAACCAAAAGAGCTATAGATAATTGGTTCAGAGTGAAACACATAGTGAAATGTTCCCCCAACTGCTAAGTGAAGGTCATATGCAGCAGTAACTACCAATTCCTTGTTCTAGTTATATGTATGCCCTTATAGTTACTGAATGCCCATGGTGAGTAGTGGCCAAAGAAAGCAGGAGATTTGCAGCATATGCAATTGATATTGGATAAAGAATAATACACATAACATGTGCAGCCCCCATGCCTGGTTCTGCCTTCCTCAGAAAAGCTAAAGTCCTTCCCCACTGGCCTTGTGCTAACCTGTCAGCATCAGAAGCAGCACAATGTGAATTACAGCACTTGTCACGAAAACCAGTGGCTGAATCATGCCTTGATTATTTTCTATCCCATCAGAGATGATCATAAGCAACAAATCCATACTCACATCCAAGCCCATTCACAAGTGCCTTTTCAAAAGACAATGGAGGAATTCAATAAATGGTCTGTACACTAACAAAGTTCTTCATGAGAACTCCAAACCATCCAGTCTGCTAGCACTGCAGAAACACAGCGCACATTTAAACATCTATGTGAAACAAATTGTTATGACCTTGGCATAAAACCAAAGTCTTATGTCAACAATCCAGCTCCGTTGTATTCAGAGCTACAATGTACCATTCTCATTAAACAAATGAGATTGATTCTTCCCTGTTTCTCATTCTTAAAAACTTCAATTCCTCTGAAAGAAACTTTCTGCTGGTTTCCAGCCAAAATGTGTTTCTAGTCACTTTATAGGTGTTTGCTCTTCTGCCAACATTGCTGCCTATAAATAGAACAGGAGAGTAAACACCTGGATGATAAAAGAACCATTTAAGCCTAAAGACAATCTCACCTACAGACAGGGTCTTTTACTAGGTTGATCAAACCAAGCTCTTTCAGTCTCTCCAGTTAAGAATGGCTCTCACTCCTGTCAACATTGAAGTAACTCTTCTCTACAAGCTCTAGTTGGAGTTCATTTGCCTCCAGCATAAAGATAACATAGTTGCAGTGGTCTCTAATTCTCTGTATCACAGAATCATGGAAATATAGAGTGGTTTGGGTTAGAAACGACCTGAAGATCATACAATTCCAACCCCTGCCATAGGCAGGGGCATCTCACAGAAGACCATGTTGCCCTAGGCTCTGCCCAGCCTGGCCTTGAACACTGCCACGGATGGTGCATTCACTACTTCTCTGGAAAGCCTGTTCCAGTGCCTCACCACCTTCACAGTAAAGAACTTCTTCCTTATAGCTAACCCAAACTTCTCCTGCTTAAGTTTAAACCCATTATCCCTTGTCCCATCACTACAGTCCCTGATCTACTAGACTGGCTCAGCTGATATTCCCTGAGACACAGGTACCCTTTAGTGCTCCTTCCATGGTTTTGCCACCTTAGTATTTAACCTGCAAACAAGCATGGTTTCCCCTCTCCAGTCATTTCCAGCTGATAAGGTCTGCCACATTGCTATGATCTCTGTTGCCAACACACATCAATCTCAGCTATTATAGAGCTCCTCTAGGACAGGCAGTGAAGCACCTCATGACATCCTAGTAATGCTTCTGTTTGACACAGGCATTCTAAAATCCCCACTTACTGCTGTGGAAGAAAAGGGCCATGTATAAAGTGATTACTTAGGGCAGCTGTTGGAATGCTTAAAGAGAGCAGCATATTTCTAGCCATCCAATTGAGGTAATACCCAAGTCAGTGCAGGTCAACAGAGAGGATTAAACACTTTGGAAGGGCAGTTTAGAGAGAAGGCTATGGCACTCATGTCTGTCCATTGGTGCTTTTGAGACATTTCATGCTGTCAGTAGGGTGTTTTAACATTCCCAACTGGGAATTCAACTGCTGTGATGAGTTTATAGGACTATTCATTCTTAATGAAACATACTTACTTACTTCCTTACTCATAGAATCATAGAATAGTTTGGGTTGGAAAGGACCTTAAGATCACCCAGTTCCAACCCCCCTGCCATAACCAGGAACACCTCACACTAAACCATGTCGCCCAAGGCTCTGTCCAATCTGGCCTTGAACACTGCCAGGGATAGAGCATTCACAACTTCCTTGGGCAATCCATTCCAGTGCCCCACCACCCTAACAGGAAAGAATTTCTTCCTTAGATCCAATCTAAACCTCTCCTGTTTAAGTTTGAACCCATTACCCCTTGTCCTGTCACTGCTGTCCCTAATGACAAGTCCCTCCCCAGCATCTTATAGGGCCCCTTCAGATACTGGAAGCTGCTATGAGGTCTCCACGCAGCCTTTTCTTCTCCAGGCTGAACAGCCCCAACTTTCTCAGCCTGTCTTTGTATCCAGTAAGAAGCCCCATTTTCCTGCACACTTTTCTGTTCATTTCACTACATCTAGCAGGCATCCTGTATCAGGGGTAGTGCTTCCAGTCCCTTCCAACTGAAATAGTCTGTTCTATTCTAATCTGTGAAAGATCACAAATTATGGAAGGGGAGGAAATGTGTTCCTTGAAGCAAATTCCAAGTTGTTGGTAAGAATTATAGAGCACGACTCCACAAGAATATCCTCTGAACCATTCCCAGTGCCAGTCCCAGACCTGAGTAGAAGCAAAGACCTGGGTGAGAGAATCTCTGGGAAAAAGGGTGAAGATTTATTAGAGTCTGTAGGAAATCCTGGAAGGGATGGAGCAAGCCAACACCCAGAACAGAATCAGCCTGAAAGCACCATGGGGACAACTTCATCTAGAGATGTGATGAAGGAGCAGGCGCAGAAAATATGCAGCTAGAGATCATGAATCCTCACTTTGAAGAGCAATTGAAGACATGAAACTTCCCTTTCCTTAAATAGATATAATTACAGAAATGAGTAAAACTTAGGCAGCAAGCAACAAAGATTAGAAAAGAAATACAGACCCATTTAAGTACCAGGAAGAAAACTGACATTCAGAATCAGGCTAAATATGTTTGTGATTTTTCACAAATGCTAGGAGTTTAACAAATAACTTAGGAGAATTACAATACCTCTTTATAATTCCAGTACTGAGTTAAAACTAATTTGGGGAAGAAATGTTATCCACATAGCAATGGGGCAGTATGCTTACTCACTAGAAGGTCTGCCAAAGCAAACACAAGACAGGAATGATCACAGAGCAAGTGAATTCAGCATTTTTTCCACAGTAAATGTGATGAACTCACATCCCACAAGCAGTTAGTACTATTAATCCTTCTGAAGCCCCAGCAGTGCCTCTGGAAAGATGTAAGCTACTAAGGAAGTATTCTCTTTGGACTTCCCACTGCATAAACACAGGAACTCATATTGTGTATCATATCCTATAAGGCTTGGATACTTTCTCCAGATATTCCCAAGCCAGGTCCTGTCTCCAGCACTCATAAACAGTAGAGTGGTAAGATGAAATAATTTCTTGATAGCCAGAACATGTATAATTCTGTTTTTACCTGAATGTACTGCATGAAGGCTCCAAAAAGTGCAATTTAGAGGGTTTTGTAATTTTCTTTTTATTATGGAAAAAAGCCCTCTTTCCTCTTTACCTGCAGAGTCATTTTGCTAGTTGCTCTTTGCAGCTCCAGTCAGAACCATCTACCACATAATTTCATAAGCCATCAACAAAGTGCTGCTCCTCACATTGTTACTAGCATAGTAACAATGCTAATTGCAGCCAGGCAGCCCAAATATTCTGCCACCATGGTATGCAGCAGAGCATGCACAGCTTTGAGGACTGACTCAAAGATGAGGAGACAGAGGCACTTCTGTCTTCCCTTAAGGAGGATCATTGTTGCAATCAGTTCCAGCCACCTTTCCTGCACTTCATGCAAGCCAGTGGTCTTTGCATACACTGATAATGGCAATGTGAAGCCCATCAGAGAGCCTAAATACATGGTTGTTGCTATGAGAGTCCAAACAGCAGACTGCAGCTATCTCTTCCCTGCTTGATGAAAAGCAAATTTGGGAATGATCTCAGCCAATTTCAGCCCTCCTCCTTCCACACTTCACATCCATTGTTGTGACTTATGCTCAGGACCTAAATTCCCCTCAACTTCTGCACCACAGCTTGGGTGCTTACCCAAGGACAGAAGGATTGCATGAGGATAAAACACAGCTCAAACAGATCTACAAGTTGTTTTTATTTTCTTCATGAACAAGAGCTTGGTGAGAGCAAATACAGAACCTCTACATCCAGCCAGCGCCGTACCAGAGACAAACACTACATGAGATTACTTCATCCTTTTGCTAAAGAAAATTATTTGTCCTAGGTTTCCTACATCAGTATCTCAGACATCCAATTCTTAGAAAAATAATGTAATAATTGAGTGGTACATGAGAAGCTCGGGCTATATGCCAGAACAAAGACACCCTTAGGGACTTATGCCCTTACATTCTATGCACCCAACCACCACATGCTTCTCACGTGCTATGCATGCGCTTCTTTGGTGCAACAATGATTTTTGGTCTGGGGTCTCCTTGTCTATCATTTGGTTCTTTCATCACCTTAAGGCAGGTCAAAAATTCCTTCTTATCTCTAAGGTTGTCTCTGCTTGCTAACAATGTACCTCCTTTATCTTCCAATTTGCATTCGCCATAACCAAGCAGAGGTCATTGTGGCCTAGGTCTCCAGTGACTTCAGCTACCCATGACAAGGGACTACTCACATTGAACAAAACCACCCAGTCAAAAAAGCTTGGTTAAAGGAATTCAGATAACTAAAGTTAATTCACAACATGCAGTGCAATGCAATAAATATTCAAGCCACTTGTATTTAAGGCACAAGGCTGAAGTGATTAACATTTGAGTACACATCATTGGAAAAGCAGGTTGGTACTTTAGTACCAACTCATCTCTATTTTTAGTCTTAACACAGCTATAACATCCCCAGAAGCCTGACCACCTTGCTGTGATTAAATATTGTACTTGTACAGTGAACTGCTGCCTAGATTTTAGAGCAGGTACATTTATTTTAGACCTCCAATCAGCAAAGCAAAACCGTTATTTTCAGTCAAAGCTATTAAAACAGAAGAGCTGTTCTTGACCTTTTCATATTTAACCATGCAAAGGAATTGTTAATGGTGATTTACATTTTTATTGGAATTAGTTTTATCAATTAAATTAATAATTATATTTATTAAAGTGAATTGTGAGTTTTCATGCCTGTCACTTCACTGAAAGTTGCTGAGACAACGAAGAAAACTAATGAATGGATTTGCAAAAAAAGTTGCTAAGCCATTATCCATCATATTTGAGAGATCATGGCAATCAGGTGAAGTTCCCAATGACTGGAAAAAGGAAAATATAACCCCCATTTTCAAGAAGGGGAAAATGAATAACCCAGGGAATTACAGAGCAGTCAGCTTCACCTCTGTGCCTGGCAAAATCTTGGAGCAGATTCTCCTGGCAGGCATGCTAAGGCACATGAAAAACAACAAGGTGCTTGGTGACAGCCAGCATGGCTTCACTAGGGGGAAATCCTGCCTGACCAATTTTGATGTCATCAACCTGGACTTGTGCAAAGCGTTCAACACTGTCCCACACAACATCCTTGTCTCTAAATTGGAGAGACATCAATTTGATAGATGGGGCACTCAGTGGATAAAGAACTGGTTGGGTAGCCAACCACAACAGACATGTGATGAGCATTAGAAGGTGAAATGGGGTTTAGAAATGTATACTTATGGTACTAGCTAAAGTATTTATATTTATGAACATCTATATAAATATTTTAGTATTAAAGTACTTAATTATTATTTGTGTTGAAGTAATACATAGAAACCTCCCTATAGCACAAAGGGTCTTTGCAAATATTGGAAATGGGCTGGTCAGAAAGAACATAGTCCAAGTAGGCAGGACAGAAGGAAGTATTGTTAGATATGTTTTATAAGTGGGGGAAATGAAACAGAGGAAGACTGGATAGAGAAGACCTCCTGACTGAGGCTCTTAAACTGAGGTGTTAACATGATATTTACTATATGACAGCAAGGTACTCAAGCTCCCATTCCAGTTAATGTAGATATAGAGAATCCAGTCAGTGGAAGCCAGGTGCAACTCAGTATTGTAGTGTGTCCAGGATTGCTCCCTAAGTTGCATTGACCAGCTCTCATCCTACCTTATTGCCTAGGCATAGTAATCCAATTTAGATGCTCTTATGTATCCTGTCTGTTTTTCATGTTCCTCTCAAGAAGCTAAATAACCTTCTTCAGCCCCTCTGTCATATCTAACAACACATAAAGATGTCTGAAATGCACCTCATATAACAGTGGATAGACAACTGAGTTCCACTTTGACTATCACGGAGATTTAGGCAGACATGTCATTCATGTACTGATGTCTTAATTTGGAGATCGGTTCTACACTTAGGGTTTCATTTATGGTTTTACATTTTAAAACTTGGAGTTTGTCACATTAGATATCATGATGTACAGATCACCTCCAGGTTCACATGTCCCACCATTTTCTGGCCTTTCTGTAACCACCATTCAGCAATCAGAAGTCTCCTATTGATCCTGCACCATACCAGCCAACCCTGCACAGAAGTCTTACACACTGTGGGGTGCTTCAAAGAAGCAAAGAAATTATTCTGTGACTCAGTTATTTTGGAAATAGAGTTCAGATGACCAATCACAGCCTCTGGAGTCAATCTGGGCACTGTGGGTTATCCAGAACAATGCAGTTTCTCTGCCACCTAGATTTGGTACAGTTTGTTTCTCGCCTGCAGTAACAGTCTGTCCACTCTTTTACCCCATAGTGATTTAAGCAAACTTGAATTTTAATGAAGACTGAATGCAATGAATTAACAGGATGGACACAGACAGCTACCACAGCTCCAAGGACTTGCAATAATTCAATATGCAGTGCTAAGTCTGACCATCCCCATCTTCTCCAAGACAATGAAGTGGTTCAGCCCAAATGGCTGGATGTCCTCAGCCTCTGCACTGAGCCAGGCCCTATCCACTCTCCAGTTTGGTAGAAATTGGAACATGGCAGACTGTGAGAAAAACTGTATTTGGCTGGGAAATTCATGGCTATCACATCAGAGACTGTCTATGCAGTAAGCTGTGACTTAACTGGTGTGCTTTCTGCTACGAATGGACTAAAAACTGAGCACGCAGCTGGTGCATATTATTGCAGCTTGTTACAGCCAAAAGCTTTTCCTTTTTTATCTAGTCTTCTTGTTTGTCAGCCACCTTTTATGTCTCAACCATCGAGAAAAAGACATCTCTGAGTAGGCACAACATTTTGCTTTGTATTTCTACAATTGTCAAGACTGCAGATGAGATGTCTGAACACTAGCTGTCTTTATATATCAGTTATTATTACTGGTGGTTCCTCCAGGCACTCTCCAAACACAAGAATATCCAATCAGCTTCTGCCCAAGCAACCAAGAAGTCCATTGTTATCTTGGCCTGTATCAGCAATGGCATGGCAGTGGGAGCAGGACAGTGACTGTCCCCCTGTACAGGGCACTGGTGGGACACCACCTCGAATCCCATGTTCAGTTCTGGGCCCCTCACTGCAAGAGTGACATTGAGGTGCTGGAGTGGGGCCAGAGAAGGGCAATGGAGCTGGTGCAGGGCCTGGAAAATAAGTGTGATGGGGAACAGCTGAGGAACCTGTGGGGTTTAGTCTGGAGGAGAGAAGGCTCACGGGGGACCAAGATGAAACAACCTTAGGGACATCAGGGAAGGTTTAGTTTGAATACAAGGAAAAAATTCTTCTCCAAAATGGTTGTCAAGCATTGGAACAGGCTGCCCAGGAAAGTGGTGGAGCACCCATCCCAGGAGGTATCTAAAAGATATGTAGATGTGACATTTAGGAGCATGGTTTAGTGGTGGGCATGGCAGTATCAAGTTAATGGTTGGGCTTGATCTTAAAGGTCTTCTTCAACCTAAGCGATTCTATGATTCTACTTGTATATTAATGTTTTAGGACAGGAAGAAGGAGTTTAAACACCAGATCTCCATTTCTGTAATTGCTCTACCTAATATGTCCTCCTCTGCTTTGAAATATTTAGAACACAAGGCAGCTCCAGTGCTGGAGGGAGGGTGACATGTGTGATGGAAATCCTCTCCTTTCCTCACTCTGTTGCAGATGTTCAGGTCAAATATATAATCCAGAATGTTAGGGGCAGTTGGGATGCCAAAACCAATCAAAAAATAGTAAAAAAATTCTGATGTTTCAATTGCGAGATAGCAATCACAGTAAAATACTGGCCCAGTCATACTTGCTTGGCAGAAGCTTTTCCCCTAGTGTGTCTGCATTACAAGCAAATGGTTGGTAATGATTTGTGTGCATGCAACACTTCTAAGTAATTAAAACAAACCTCTGTCTGCTGCAGAATGCAAATGTGCCAACAAACTAACCCAACCAAGCCAACTTTGCCTAGGCTCAACAAATTCACTGCAGTGAATATTCCCTTGGAATGGCCAGCTGCAAGGCAATAGCTTCAGGAAGCCAGCTGGACATCCACTTCTTAAAAGACAAGTAACTCTCCTGCTGAGATAGCAATGTGTGTTGCCTACTGTAGCTTAAGTGCTTGAAACGTGTGGCATACTAAAGAGTTTTATACTAATTTTATTCATCAACTATTGCTTGCAGAGAATATGAAAAGAATAGAATCATAGAATCATATGATAGAATTATAGAATAGTTAGGGTTGGAAGGGACCTTAAGACCATTCAGTTCCAAACCCCCTGCCATGTGTAGGGATACCTCACACTAAACCATGTCACCCAAGGCTCTATCCAACCTGGCCTTGAACACCACCAGGGATGGAGCATTCACAACTTCCCTGGGCAATCCATTCCAGTGCCTCACCGTGCTTACAGTAAAGAACTTCTACCTTATATCCAATCTAATGGTACACTTTGGTGTGGCAGCAGAACTTCATACATTGCTATTCAACCTCTTTTTCTCTAAAATGATGAAATACTCCAATTTCATCCATTGGAAGCACTGACATATTTGAGACATCACTTGCAATGATCAGAACATTAAGTTTGTGATATTTCACCTTCTTGGACATGCAGGATTGTATAATTTAAGCTGGGACTACACATAGTTTGTGACAACGTGAGGGCAAACATGGAAAACAATGGCAAATGTTTTCTTTGTTGCCTTCTTGAACCTGACACAAGAAGCAAAGCATTGCTGTTAACAACTGCCTTGTAACAGCTGATATCGCTATTTCAGACATTACCTACAGATGTCAGTAGTTCTTCCATTTGAGTAGTTTGGATAAGGTCAGGAAGAAGTCACATTTCCCAGGTGGAAAGTATGACCCCCTAGAAGAAGTGAAAGGACAAAGGATGTGCATGCGCAGGCTTGTGTGACAGGGATTTTCAAAGTAACTTTGAACCAGCTTTTTGGTCGCAGCAAAGAAAAGAACCCTCAAAGACAAACAACTCCCTATAAAAATTAAATAGAAAGCTTTCATCTGCATGGCATGGCAGGAACAATACAAAGTTTAATGATCTTAGCTAAGAATTATTATTTCTTTACATAAGAAAGAAGCATTTTCCTTTTCTTTGGTAGTTGCTATTGATCTTGCCCCTTGATTTTTTGCCCCGTTTGGCATGCATTTGAAATTGTCCATTCATGTGTCTCATAAACTTTGATGTCTGCATGGTTTTGAGGAAATTGCAGGTTGCTGTTATAAGTGCATTTTCTGTATTATGGTAACTGCCTATAATATGCCAAATAACAATATTAAAGGAAAAATATCCTATGCACTGATGATGAATTTTGCAGAACTCAGCACTCAGGCTAGCATAAGAAAAATTTGTGGTTTTATAGTAAATGTGATAGAGGACAGTTAACCAGTCCCAAAATTAATCTATTAAAACGTGTATAAACCCCTATTACTCCTAAGATCAAATGCAATGAATAATTAGGTAGCAACAGCTTTGTAACTTAGAAAAACATTGACAGAAAATAAGAGAATAATTTTCTTAGCCTTAGATGAAATGTTCACCTTTCAACTCATCCAACACACATCTGTAGCAGACCTTCTCTGATGAACATACTGTCACTGTCAGCTTATTTCAACTGCTAAAGAAATCACTTGCAAAAGTAATTTAAATGCTGAGCGTTGTCAAGGTTATCATAAAACTACAGGAATTAAGCTAAATCTCTGTTCTTATTTTCCCCTCTGCAGCCAAATTTCTCACATCTCCTTCTGTAGCTCCTTATTTATTCACACATTTTCCCTCAGATATGGCAAGATTTAGCTCAGCTAACTACAGCCATTGAAAAGCTAGACTTCGCTCTCTAAGACTGCCTTTTACGCCCATGTTATTGTCAACAGAGAAGGACTTAGAAAAAGATAACTCAAGATAATTTATCCCCTGCTTTTATATGCTTCTGTTTTGATGGGATGAATTGTGTTTCGAAATTGTTCTGTGTTGTCTGCATGTTCAACATAGAAGACTCTCTTACATTATATATCTACTTCCTAAATGGTTAAATGAATTCTAATCTCTGCCTTTCTGTCTATTCAGGTCCCAACACTATGTGCTCCTTGGCTTATTCTCTCATTTCACCACCAATTATCTCTCCACTTAGGAACTGATCTCCCGGGTAATCAGTTCCAGTCCTCAGTCATCACAGGAAGTCATGTCATATCATTCCAGTTGTGCATTTATCAAACTCCCTCTTAAAGTAGTTAATGTGATCTATACCACTACTCCAAATGAGCAGCTGATCTGCATTAATCTTCTTCTAAGGCTTCTTCTAACTCCCTGCCTAACCATATTTATGAGCAGTTTATACCCCACTTGTCTTTTAGCTTCTATTTCTTCCTGGAATTCATCTGTTTGTAGATATTTATAAGCAATAATTACATCCTCTGATAGCTTTTATTCTGCTAGTCTTCAGAAAGCAGACTTTTAAGGTATTTTTTCTGTTCTTCCATTCTAGTAAACCTGTTCTAATTTTAATACCTCTTGTCAATAATGCTGATGAGAGGTGTACATTGTATTCCAGGTCTGTTACAATGACATTAACATTTCCCTCTTCATATGGAGAAATCTCACTTAAAGCATCCCAGGGTGCTTTCTTCTTACAGCCTTGTCTGGTGGGTCACAGCCATTGTGACCAGCAAATATATAGAATCATAGAATACTTAGGGATGGAAAGGACCAACCAAAGTTCCAACCCCCCTGCCATAAGCAGGGACACCTCACACTAAACCATGTCACCCAAGGCTTCATCTAATCTGGCTTTGAACACCACCAGGGATGGAGCATTCACAACTTCCCTGGGCAACTCATTCCAGTGCCTCACCACCCTCACAGGAAAGAATTTCTTCCTTATACCCAACCGAAACTTCCCCTGTTTAAGTTTTAACCTGTTACCCCTTGGCCTATCACTACATTCCCTAATGAAGAGTTGCTCTCCAGCATCCCTCTAGCCCCCTTCAGACACTGGAAGGCTGCTCTGAGTTCTCCACACGGCCTTCTCTTCTCCAGGCTGACCAACCCAGACTTTCTCATCTTATCTTCATACGGGAGTTGCTCCAGTCCCCTGATCATCCTCATGGCCCTCCTCTGGACCTGTTCCAACAATTCTGTATCTGTATCTTTCTTCTCTTTGATTTTCTACCGAGACTTTATAACAGACCTTCATAACTTCTAAACATTCCTCAAAATTTTGTCCTACAGCAGTTTTTCCTAGGTCCATGGCAGGGGTTCAAACTAGGTGATCTTTCCAATGCAAACCAGTATATGATGCTATGATTTTATATATAGATATCTTTCCAATGTGCAACATATCTCAATCCATTTAGTTGAGAAGAAGGATTTTGTTGAAATGTTGCTGTGTTCTGGAGACCAGAACAAGACAGAACAAACAAATTTTTTCACTATTCACCTAAAAGAAGATTGGCTATGTATCTTTTGGAGACTGAAACAAGGGGGGTACAGAATTACAAAATAAAATGTAAAACCCTTTAGAATTAGTCTTAA
>NDXB01001844.1:78095-90950 GCA_002631895.1 Agapornis roseicollis | reverse complement strand
TTTAATATCAAAAAAAAAAAAAAAAAAAAAAAAGAAAAAAAAGAAAAAGGAAAGTTTCCTTTACCAATACAGAACAATACAAACAGATGCAGTGTTGCTCTCTTGGCTCATTCTAGCAGAAAATTGACTTTAGCAGCTAAGGTACATGCTCCTCAGTTCTTCACCCCAATAAGTGAATTGATCCAATTGAAATCATTTAAAATAACATTTGTTAAACCGAATCATTTTTCTGGTAGTGAAAGGAAAACAAAGAAAATGCAAAATAAAGTTAATGTAATACAGATAATTCAAGAGTAAAAAATGCAGAAGCTAATACAATATGTTAATTGTCTGCATGCATCTGCTATGTTTTATCATGCATATTTTAATAGAAGTTAGTGTTAAAATTATGCACATTTTGATAAAAAATCAGAACTAAAGGAGATGTGCATGCAGAACTAAGATTTCACAGTGACAGGAATTAGGTATATGCGTTTCCTGAGTTTTAACTGTAACTTCAAATTTTTGCTTTGAAGCATCATTCTTCTTTACCTCGAATGAATTATACGGGAGTAGTTTGGCATGGTAACGAAACTCAGTGTTGTAACTATACACAGAAAAGCCATTAAGCTCCACAAATTTAGTGTCTACATCAGTTAAAGCCTCTACTAGCTCATCGATTCTGTACTCTGCCCAATTTGTGGTGCAGACAGAGGTTTATTTGCCTGGTACCTCCTTGGTTAAAAGACCTCTTCTAGTCTCAGTTTATGGAAACACATGTCATGCTTGCAGCTACACCAATCTCATTTGCATCATCATCAATAAGTACAAAATTGCTTATAGTAAGGAATGTATTGTTGTCATCCTCCTTTCACTCCACTTCTTAATCATGTGGGTGCATAAGTTTATTAACACCCAAGCCACCTATATCTTTGCCATTAAGAGTTTGCTTACTATCTCAGTAAATCTGCATTTCACATCATTAATAATTTTGCATATATCTGTGCAATGGCACAACTGACAGCAATTGGTTCAATGCCTTTGAGTTTTAATACCCATCAACATTAAATTGAAGAGGATTGTTAGTCAAAAGGTTATAGAAGGGGCATAACCTCAAAAATTAAATGAACCATTTTGCCTTCTGTAAATGCCAACTGATTTAGAAAAAGTTTATCAAATCACTTCAAAGATTTGGTTTGGCCCTTTGTGTAGCAGTATGTCTTAGTTTTAAGGTAATGACTGTAAATCAGTTGTTTGAGTGCAAATTCAGCATGAATAAAGCCCTTGTCTGGCTGAGGCAGTAAAAGGATACTGTTAAAATAAATTTATCATTAGAGTTTGAAAAAGGTTGACCATCAGTACTTCAGGAAGTTTTCTGAGTCACTGGGGAAAAAATGCTTCTATACTACATCTCTTGGCTAGTATTGCTGACCAAATACAAGAAATATATACCCAAAGGTATATGCTTCATTTACTCATACCAGTAATTAAACAGTTCACAGTGGTGTGGTTGGCTAATAATGTAGCAAAACAAGCTGTCTGAGCAGTAATAAAACCTTTCATTTATGCAACCATTATGGTTGAAAAAGTATGACGGTTTTCACACACACAAGTTTTTCTTCATCTGTGAAGTAGACCTACCAAACTGCAAACCTGAGTTGATTTCTTTGGATTTAATTAGTAAGTTGTCAGTCAGTGAATCTTAACAGTATCTGATACATGTGGACTAGAGGTTTGTTGGTAGACCTTGAAGGTGGATCTTAACTAGGGTTAGAAGCAATTTACAGATTCTTGAAATGCAGGTTGAAAGAAAGTGCAGTGTGCCATAAAACTGATGTCTTTTAGTTTTTGGTTTGAGGGGTATTTTATTTATTTAATTTCCAAGCTTGTTAATGTCTCTAAAATAACATCTCTACATTCTAACAACCAGCCTTAAAAGGGCCTCTTCGCCAGCAGAGTTGTCTTATAGTATGTACCATCATAGCCTCAGATATGCATTTTCTTCCTTTCTTTGTGTGTGTATGTAAAATTTGTAATCTGAAGGATACATTCAGAATCAGAAATTGTGTTGTTTTGTTATTTTCTGATACTGATACATTAACTGATAAATACTGCTCTCACTCGTCTTAGGCAGTGCTAAGAAAAGAATATCTTTCATATGTATGACTCTCAGCCTCTGGGTTTGATGTTGTGAAAACACCATTATTTTAGATATTGTATTCATTAAATACAATAGTTATTCATAATTGGTTTATCATAATATTAAAATGCTGCCTTTTAATTTAAGGATTATTCTGATAAAGATTTTAATGCATAGTAACTGATGAAAATTATTGTGTTTATCTTCCATAAAGAGAGGAGAGTGAGACAATAATTTGCTTACGGCTGTATTTACTGGTTTCTATTTTGATGCCTTATACTGTGGGTTACATTTTCTTCCCAAAGATGGATGTTTTCACTTGCTTCTTTTATTCTCCATGCTATAGTTCATATTGTCCTCACCAAGTGCTTTCCTACAGTTGATTTGTTGCTAAAGATTGGACAGAATCAAAATGAAAAAAACTCCCAAGAGTCCACAAATTCTCACAAAGCCAAGGTGAAGTCTTAGATGGTGTGAATTTTTTGAAGATAATTTTTACCAGACAGATTAATAGAAATTTGAAATTTGAGTATGATAGCTGCAGTCATTTTGTGTTACAAGTTGGTTCCTTCATGTGTAAGTGGGGTCTTAGGTTATGAACATCTTTGAACCTTTGGGTATAACCATTTTGAAGACTTGATTTGGATTCTCTGATCCAGATCAGAGCTTTTGCTGAGTCAGCTTCTTTTTGGAAATCAAAAACTTGCTAAACTGTCTGTGAACAGATCCTTCGGAGACCATGTAAGTTTTATGTGAACTATAGAATCTGTAATGATTGGATAATGAATAATAATAATGAATCCTATATGAAATATAATGAACTATATGAACTATAAAATCATAAATTATTGGTATTACAAACAGTAACCTTTTAAAAGCAAGCATGGGATCCTATATCTAAGATTGTTGAAGGCTACTGAAGGTAGTAAGAAAGTTTATAATAATCCTTGGCAAGTGTTTTCATAGCGTGGTTCAACTGACAGAGACAGATGCCACCTCCTCGACGTATGTGTTCTACCTGTCACAGCCAGCCAAATACTGAATTGTATAATTTCCTTCCAGTAAAATGCCATCTACGTCCCAAACAACTATAAGCAAAGACTGAGTTGAGAACATGTGCCTTGAGGAATTGCTCAGGTTATCACAAATCAGCGCAGTCTGTTTTAGAGTACTAGTCTGTTCCCATAAACTGAAGAGAGTATTTCAGTCTGTCTGGCAGGTGGTTTTCAGTGCTAGGTGCTGTGTTGCCTGGGATGATCTGTTGGTTTAACAGGCAAATGCATTTGGCTCCACTAGACCAGATGCAGCACCAGGCATGTTTCTGGCTTCTTACCCTTCAGGTGTGTTGTGGTATCGTTATGCTAGTGTGTGAAAGAGTATGGTCAGATACATTAGCCTTTATGCACAGCTAGCCTCCAGCTCTTCCTCTTCATAACTACCCTTAGGGATCATTTATCTTGCAGCTGATCACATCCCTCCCCATATCTCTCTTTCTCTAAAAGCTAGGGAGCAACCTGGAGAAGAGCCTACCCGCATTCATGGAAATGCCTCTGTTGAAACAGGCATTCACCTCTACCCCATCAGGCTGACAATTTCTCCATCTGCATTTGCCAGACATAGGAAATGCCAGAGGATTAGGATGTCAGGTCCTTTTTCAAGCTGCCTAAAAACAATTATGAAATGTCCCTTGTGCACCTCTCACATTACCATTGGAAAGTGGTAGGTTCAGAAAATTACATACTTTAGAAGTTACAATACAGCTTTAAGGAAACAGATCAAAGTGTAAAGAGGACAATAGAATTCAAGTTAGCATCATTTTGAGACATCTGTTATTTCAGATGTGTAAGTGTGCAACATATTTTCTTCCAGGGAAGTGTAGAAGGATTTTTAGTGTCTGTTTTTCTACCCTGAAATTTCTGAGAAGCATACAGAAAATTTGAACTTGAATTTTGTGCTGGAGGAATACTTCTGGTTGGTAAGAAACAAATAATACAAAGGATTTTCTTGATTTCAGGTATGGAGCACCTGTTTGAGGTTGAGAGAGCTGTGAAACCTGGTGTACTTTTCACTGTGGCTTGTTTTGATCCATATATAACAATAAGTTAAACTAAACCAGTGAATTAGCAGACAAAAATAGAGTCTAGAAGTTTCAGCCAAAGTTTTAGTGCCAAGGATAATCAGAAACATACATATATATATAGTAGAAAGCTCCTGAAAATACTTAAGCCTGTGTAAATAACATAGAAATGGTGAAGAAACAGTCCCCACTGGCTCTCTACATTAGCTGGAGTTGAGGCACAAGAGTTGTTTAAAGAATGGCTTGCTGTAAGACTTCTACTTTTGGTGCCCATATGGCCATTTCCAGATGTGTGTGGCAATGGATGTGTGCCCAACTCTCAGGACAACCCAAACTCTTAGGTTTCCTATCCTGCATTGCCGTGCATCACATGCCAAAATCTTTTCCTAAGACAGAGCTTCTTCCTAGCATAGAGATTTAGCAGACAATTAGTTTCGCCAAGGAGGAATGATTATGGCCTCATCTGATCTCTCCATATTTCAGGAATGGGTATGATTTGACCTTGGATGTGGATATCATAGTTCTTTTTTGTCCTCCTAGTTTGTTCTAAATATTCAGCACTAACTTAAAATATAGCATATATTCAACTGTATTATGTCTGAAATTTGTGGTTGGATAACAAGCAGAAAATGGATACATCATCTTTAACTGTCAGAACATATAGTCTGCAGTCCCATTACTAGTTTCACTGTAATCACCACTGCCTTCATGTGATGGCCTGCAAAGTACAAAGGAGATTTTCAGCATGGCAAGGAGCAGAATGCAGCCAGGGAAAATGGTGGTTCTGCTCCCTCTGCAGGGTTATGTCTCCAGCTGCAGGTTCTTCTCTTTCAGAAGCCAGAAGCCATGTGGTGGGCAGGGGGGAATGTTCAGACCCCTTTGGAGAGAACAGTTAGTTCAGTTTTGAGCAGGTCCATATGCTGCTGCTGCTTTCACCTCGTGGCAGCACCTGCTATAGATAAGGGGAAAGCTGAATCCATTGCACAGACTTTGGGGCTGAGCCTAGTACTCACATTGCACACAAATTACCCCTTAGGTCATCCATCTTGTTCTCCAGAGCTCCTATGAAAAAAATCCTCACTGATATTTCCCTTCCAGCTAGATGTCTGTTCCCTCTTGTCTATCTCTTCATTCTTTCCTTCATAGTATTTATTCCTTTCCTTGTTTCCTTCTTTGAATTATTTACCTTCTTTATACCAGATCCCTCTCCACATACGAATGTCTGTGTGCACAGATGGGGTTTCTAGGACAGTCAGTATATAATTTTCCACAAACACTGTTATTTAAAAACAAACTTGATCATCTCAGTCAAAAGGGTAAAAAGGTTTAACTGATTATTATTTTTTTTCAGCCTTAAAACTAGTTCTTCAGTAAAAGTTGGTATGTCTGACGAGAAGCAGATCCAATCCCTCCCTTTTGCCAATAATTTTATTTTGCTGATATATCCCTATTGGTAGTGAGGTGTGCACATCATTCTTGTTTTCTTATGTGGACATTTGTCAGCAAATTTTATGCCCAGATGTCAACTAAAATTCTTGTCATTAAATAATAAGTTAAATTTAGTTGAAAATACTACACCTGCTCAGAGTCCTCTATTTTTATTTCTTCACAATTACTTTTATGGTTTTAAACGGTGTATCTGTCTCCTAACAGTATGTAAAAGGTCTGTACAGATGGAAGACAGTTGCTATAAAAGGAAAGCCACTGTTAGGGTAGAGGTAGATGTATTGAAAAAAAATAGATGAAAAATTGGAATTCTTATTGTTCTTCTTAACAGTAGCCAGTGAAATTCTACAACACTTCTTAAAGTTATGTGGGTCTTCTTAAAGTTATGTGCGTCTTAAAAACTTCTTACACAGTGTCATTTTACTGTCAAACTCGATTTATTGCTTCTTCCTCTCATGTCCAAAATAGGTAAGCATGCTTTCATCAGTTGTATATACACCATCCCTGTGCAGCAAGATGCTAATTCTTTAGTACTTCCTGCTCCTTTTAATAAGGACGAACTTGTTGGTTCCTAACTGTGGACAGCTAGTCAAGTTTGGTGTTGTCTTTGATTGCAAACATTTTGATTTTGAGTGATATGCCAATATAAACACATTTGCCTTAGCTGATTTGCAAGAAATGTTAGAGAGTGGTAAGACTACTGCCATGCTTTCAGGAGGAAAAAAAGGACAGCCCTCCATTATTAATGATCTTTTTAAAGCTTTTACTTGTGTCTTAGAGATGAACTTTCAGAGATGTGCAGTAACTGACCACAAAATGGAAAGGAAGAACAATTAAAATAAATGTTGTTTCTTAATATATACTTTGTGTTTTAAAAAGATGCCTCATAAAAATTGTCTGCTCGTGTAGCTGTCAGTTCAGCTGACCAACCTGACTGTAGTGCTATCCCATAGTCCCTCTGCTTGGAGATATGCATTTCAAGCACATGGTAATATGTAACTCATAGGTGCATAAAATCATAATAGAGCATTCCATCACTTCTAAATAGGGGTAAGTGCATGCTGCCTGAATGGCTAACCATTGGAAACATTGAACACAAGACATTTGACACTAATTTTACTGGTCAAATCCTCCCCTGAAAGAAGTCTGCATGACAAGCCATTCACAAGGTACCTTTTGCAGAGAGAGCCTGCTTGATGGGTCGTTGCGTAAGCTGCTTGACATTTGTCCCCAGTCAGACCGGATGCCACATGAAAAATTTACTCAGGCACGGGGCTCCCAGGAATAAACATTTCTCTGGTGTTGCTCACCAGGGACTCAGCAAGGTGAGCGGAACTCCAGCTTGTCACGGATGCTCTGTTCTGACAAACATAAGTAGATGCTAATGGCTAAATCGTGACAGAATAAAGTCCCACAACCATATGGCTAATTGCCACAACAATATCTTCAGTGTTATTAATCAAGTTTTCATAGTGTGCCATGATAATTGGAATAATTAGAACCGGCATAGGCATTGCTTGCCTCTGCCACACATACTGCAGACAGGGACCTGAAGGAACAACCGCAATTGCACTTTCTGTGCAGCGTTGTTTAGTGCTTTCCTTTCCAGCAAATACTGTGGTTAATTAATGAATTAGCTGTTTGTCACCAGAGTATTATATTGCTAGCAGGGCTTCTGCAGGGGCACATAGGTAGCTAAATGAGACCACTAAGCCCTTGTGCGTTTGAAAAGATGAGGTATTCCCATAAGGCTGCCACTACACAACACAGAACTTCACCAGTTTGTTTCACAAAGTTGAAGTTGCTATTCTTGTAACTATCATGTAAAACAACTTTTTTAAAGGATATACAGAAAGGATAAAACAACTTCAAAGTGTGCAATTTTTTGCTAAACAATTTAAATGAAAGCAAGACTCGGGATAACAGTGGTGCAATTAACTTGGCAGGCAAAAGATGTTAACTCTTTATTTGCCTTACCCTGCTTGGTAATGGAATTGGGCTTCAAACTTGCATTCTGCCTTTGAACTAAGGTTATAAATAAAGTGGTAATTCTAACACAGTTATTTACACTAAGCAGATAAATCATTTTGTGTGCTACCTGTTACAACAGCCTCACTTGATTCTTGTGTTTATGTTAGGTAAGACAGCAGGGAGGAAGCGCTTGTGTTTCCTTGGTGTACACATCAACATGTAGTTGACTGGTCACTAAAACTGGCAGATTGATGATGATGACTCTCTTCACTGGATGTATGAAGGCATTTAGCCAGACTAATAGATTGAAATGGACTGCTGCATGTATGGCCCCTGAACAGCTTCTTAATTTAGTTTTAGAGTGTACAATAGATGTAATATTGAATTCAGTGATGGTATAAATCTTCTCTCCTCATTTTAAAAAATAAAGAAATATATTTTCTGGAGTGCAGAGCCATGAAGAGATTTTAAAACATTACATACTTAATTATAAAGAGGTTTTCAGAAATAGGCTCTGGGTTCAGGTGGTAGGTAGGAATTCTGTCCTTTTTAGGTTTATTGCTGTTTAATTTTGACTTTCAAGGGGAAAGCACCTAATGGGTTTTTCATTTTGTTTCAGTGTCCTATTATCTCTACACATTGTTCTTGCCACTTCATTGTCAAGGAATTTATTTATATGAGGTGGTCTTACATGTGTTCATATTCAGCATAATTAATAGGAATTTTCCAAATCCTAGAATAAGGCTTCTTCACAAAGTGTGCATAGTAAGATTTTGTTGGTGTTAATAAGGTCTTCGTTACTGGTGCCTGGTTTATACTGAGCACGGCTGCCAAATAGCTTAATAAGGTTTTTTGTTTTCTTCATATCCAAGTATCATTTTCAATTTCTTCTGCTTTAAACCCAACTGAAAGATTATCGCTTTGTAAAGGCCATGTCCTTTTACTTCAGATATATTTGATGTATATTTATGCAGTTTTATGAGATAAAGGAAGCAATATGATATATAATTTAATTAGCTTAAAGTTACCATTTTACTTTTTAATGCATATTCTTGAGTATATTGCCATCCTTAATTTTAGTATGAAAACCTGAAACTGTCTTCAATATCAAATGAATTCTGTTTAATACCAGGAAACACCTGTGATAGAGAAATGGGATTAGAAAGAAAAAGAAAACTGACCTAGTGGTACAGTCACAGCAGGCATGTTACCTTGTTGGTTTGAATACAGTGTGTTTTCCAGTTACAGTTCCATTACAGGACATAGGCAGATAGCTTTTGAAGGATTGAAAAATAGATAAATCTGAATTTTTTAATATGTTTTATTTAGCATACCAGGAAAAAAAAAAAAAGTTGTCTTAACATTTGAATACAAAGTAACAGAAAGATGGCTCAAATGCAGATTATTTTATGGACAGAAAAGGCATTTTAGTTAATTGTCATAGGGAAGTAGAATATAAACTTAATAATGTTTTATCAGTTCTTATTTGTTTACTTTAGAGCTATTACCAGAATCATCTGTCTTCATTTTATTTTGACATGCATCCTTTTGATTAAGTCTGTCCAAGTGGATTCTACAGAGAAAGATTTAACAATAAAGGACAGTAAAATGTTATAGATTCCTCTTTTAAAGACAGATTATACAAAAAGATCAGTTTATCCTTTAAACCTACTGTGTGTATCTTGAATCAATGGATAAAGTTATCAGCAAATTTATTTTATCACCTTAAGAACTGTGCTTTAATTGCAACACTGAGAGTTGTTTTCTAATATAATTTCTCCACTTTAAAACCAAATTTAATCATTGCCGTCTAAAGATGGAAAAGTTGGGGGGTGGAGTTCCTAATTGCTAATAGCTGATATCAGTAGGAACTTCACTAATTTAGAAGTGCCTCTTTTGTTTCAATGGGCTTATTGCAGCAAACAGTGTTTAAAATCATTCACCTGTAATTATTTTTGTTAAAAAAAAGAAATGTTTTGCCACTCTGCAGTGATTTTCAAAACAAAACACACATGCATCATCAGTATTTAAGACTATAGCTGCTAATTACATAGAGGCAAAGGGCGGTAAGAATTCAGTAATCACACCTTTAAGTTCTTAAATTTTCCTCTTATGAATGTACATATTGGTCATTAAATTAGGGATTTAGATGATGTCCTATACTCCTTGCACTTAAGAGGTGCTTATCATTGGCTTTGAATTTTTCTTTCCAATAGAATGTAGCAGTTCCCCTCTGGTTCTTCTGGGGTTATCACCATAATTTTACCACACTGAACTTTAGTTTTTAAGTCTCAGTATTGCCTCAACTTCTGAAATTTCGTTGTTTTGTTAGAAACACAGCAATGTTCTTCAGTAATTTTCCTTTGAATAAAAGTATAGTTTAGGCCAGATAATTTCTAAATGAGTCATAGTATAACAATTGGGCCCTTCATGTTGTTACCTCTGTATATTGACCAACATTCAAAAAATGGGTGCCTCAGCCTTGATCCATGATATTTGTGGTCAACTTAAAGCACCTTTATTTAAAATCTTGACAGATGTCTTGAACTTCTGTCCCTTAAAAGATTCATCAGTGGCTGAAACTGTTAGGTATTTCATTATGATCATTCTTTCTGTAGGTAACTACTGGTAAGTAAAATGGTAACAGTCCAGTAACTGAACATCATATTTACTGCAAACTCAAGCTAGCAATGTCAGTACCTTCCTTGTAATAGCTGTTAAATACTAAGCCTTTATAGAGTGTTGTGTACATGAAATAATGAAGTATTTTAACTGTTAATGTTTAGGAGGAATGGAAATGAAACTGAACAGTGTACTTTTCTCCCACTGCAGAGAGTTTCTTTAAATTATATACTACATTCAGTGCAAGTCTCCCATCACTTAAGACTTACATTATACTATAAATGTCCACCTAAAGGTCCAGTTTCTCCATATTTTCTCCTGAAAATATGGAAAACTTCTTTCTATTTTCTCCTCTAAACACATTCAAATTCTTTGCTCTGGTTTTGAATTTTCTAGCATTATTGAAAAGCCAGTTGCAGGCTGCCTCTGATACTTAGCAAATCCATTTTCAAATCCATCTTCAAATGAGTTGAACAGACTCATTCAAGAGGGTTTTTTTTTAATCTTTCCTATTCTGCATGCTTACAGTCTTGTAGTATCTAAAAACCAAAATAGCCTCTGAAAATGTTAGCGTGATGAAGTGGAAAAGGGAAGTGTCTGTAATCTAACCAAGCCAGTACAGCAAGCTAAAACTTACGGAGATCGGCACTGATAATGAAAACATTCATTGTGTCTTACAATGTATTAGTCCATAATTACTGTTACAAATAAACTTAGATTCAAGCTTTTACAAAAGTAGATAATTGCAAAATCAGAACAGTAGCACGGTATTATGCAGGTTTGTAAGTTTAATTATTCTGAATGCCTACTTTGGTAGGACTTCATCAAATAATCACTGAATCAGATCCAGTCGTACATGGTAGCACTCCAAGAATTCTGTAATAACATCTGAATGTTACAGATTTGAGTATGGAAGACCACCACATCTTCAGCCCATTTTTTCCAGTGGTTTTATTGTAGAACATTTCTAAAAATATTAAACATTACTGCTATGAAGATGCAGTGGCACCTTCTTCATTAAGCACATTCCTGCAAGTGAGTATATTACAATTGGTCTGGCTTAAGACAGTGGTAAAGAGAGATAATTATTAGGAATCCATTTTTTTTGATGAAGAAAAACCTTCTTTAATAAGGAAATGGATAGAGTCTTCCAAAAATGGAAAGAATTTTTCTTAAATGCAAAACTAAGTAATCTTTGCCAGTAATCTTACAGAAACCAAATGGGAAAGGAAATAATCTACATAACAATTAGAAGCTCACATTATTTATTTGTAAAAATTAAATTAAAAGTATTTATTTTATTTTAAGGAGATTGCAAGTCTGTGTTTGATAAGGTAATTACTATAAAAAAATTGTCAGGATATGTAGAGCAGCAGGAGGTTTCAATAGGATAAAATCAAAACCTTTTTCCTCAGTGGAAAGAAGCCAACAAAGTAAACTGTGTACAGTAGTTTTGTTTATTGCTTAGCCTAAATTTGAGTAGATTTATATTAATAAGGAGTATTTATTGTTATTTGATTTTAAAAACTTCTTTTCTATGGGAAAAACCATGGTAGAGTTTGAAACCCATATGGTCCATAATGTAAATGTGTAGTTTCATTCTTGTTTGAATTCATTTCAAACACTCTAATTTTTATCTTTGCATAAGGCCGCAGTGTCTAAGCTATGGAACAGAAAGTCTGTGGATCTTATCATAGTTTTTAAAGTTGAGGGGGATTTAATATAACTGTTAGAACCCCTCAATTAATGGATGTGACCACAAACTAAAAAGTATTTGAACAAGAAAATATCAAAAAGCAATAGCCTTCCTTCTGGCCCCCCCAGCAGTAGAGCCAATATTGCTTCATGCAACCAAGTACTGTAGAAGCTGGATGAAATGAACAACCTGCATGGGAGTGCAGGACATTACAGTCCCATCTAAATCACAGCCACACTAAAGCATGTATACCATTCTCTGGCAGAATAGTAGTCCACATACAAACCTGAAATTGCTTAAATGAATAAGGCAGGTGTGTGCTCACACATAAGAAGAATCTTTTTATATTCTTTCTGTTATCTCTGAGCCTAAGGAAAAGCTGAATGATTTGTTAGATGCTGTGAGACACTTCCTCCTTATCACACACACTTTTATACAATCAATATACAGTGCTTGGGATGAAATCTATAGTATTTAAATGTTTTACAGCCTAAGGAAAATCTGGTCAGCTTGTCTGCCTTCTCAAATGACAAAGGCCATGTAGTTTTATCTTATATATCCAGAATTAACATTTGAATTTATGGTTGAAGTAAACATATCTTTTAGCAAGATGTCTATTTTCATTCCCTTCACAAGTTAAGTAGATTAAGGCAAAAAATGGAACATATGCTGTAACAATATCTCACTATACATCCTTTACGTGTGGTGTGCATATGAGGGTATGCTGTGTGTAAAATTCTCAACATTTAGATCAAGCACATCAGAGGTTTCTATAAATGCTTGGAAGTCTGAAAAGCTTCCCACATAACTTCTACCAGTTTTTTGGCTTTGTTGGGATTTCACATTCTTCTTTCTGTTCTGACCAAAAAAAAAAAAAAAAAAAAAAAAAAAAAAAATTTTTTTTTTTTTTTTTTTTTTTTTTTT
>NDXB01001844.1:48695-78055 GCA_002631895.1 Agapornis roseicollis | reverse complement strand
TAACAAAAAAAAAAAAAAAAAAAAAAAGAAAAAAATATTTTAATGAGGTTTTGTTTATTTTAGAAATGTCATTTTCTTGATTGTTACATTTAGCTTTTTTTTGCCTTTCTTCTCATCTCTGATCATTAAGTTTCTCACACACCATGAGCAGTACTGCCCTTCCACAAGATCCTTGTAGAAGAGTGGCTGAAAGAACAATTTGTGTTTATACTTCAGACATGTTTTCTTCACTGTATTGTATCATTTGAAGGCTTTGTTAATCACTTTGGGACTTTCAGTACAAAATCCCTGAACTGTATAAATCCACGAGAGTTTTAATCAAACCAGGATTTATGAAGAAAGGAGACAGAACACTGGAGAAATGGACTATGCAACAGGTCTAAACTGAAATGTTGCTTAAGCCAGTCTTGATTGGTCTCCTTCATGTCATTAAAAGAAAGTAAACTACCTTACAAATCCTCTGACTGAATTTGCATGTTTCCGTCAGAGATCTGGGATCGGATCTGGGAGAGTTTCTGGTGTCAGATGTCTTCTTTTGAGAATGCTTTTGCTGTGTATTTACAATTATCTGTGCTCTTCCTTCTTATCCATGCAAGCGTTGACAAGTGCTACCATGGGAGCAGTAGCCCCCATGTTTGTAGCCCTGCCTGCTTCTCAGTCCCTCTGCAGGACAGGCACAGAGATACGCAGCCTTCAGCTGTAGCCCACCCAGTGTCCTTGGGTACAGGCATCACTGCTGCCCAGAGTAGTTCTTTCTGGCAGGTATTGAACTATATAATTACCTTCCACATAGCTTTTAAGTTCTTTGGAAAGTGTTAAACAAATGTTGCTGCTCATCCTTTTTTGGTGTCTTATTTTTGAACAAGCAGATCACAGCTCAAGTCTGTCTACCCTTTCTCCTAAATTATTGACCATGACTTTACATAGTAAATTGCATTGGCTACAAATGTTTGCTTAAACATAATTCATGACAGAGTTTAAAGAGACAGAGCTTACATATCATTTTTGTAGTCAGTAAACAACTGATGTTAATTTTGGTATTTCTCAATTTCCAAGTGCTTAAGTTTTGAGAAGATAGTGTTCCTTTCAATAGTTACAGTCTTTTTAAATAATTTTCTTATCTAAAAAAAAGAAAAAACACACACACAAAAAAAAAAAAAGCTAAAAAATGCCAACAAAATTTGCACTGAAAATGAATTTACATCCTGCAAAATCTTCCTGACCCTCTCTTTCTCTGGAAGACTCCCACTAGTGAGTTAACAAGCATTGGAGACTACCAGAACAGTCTCTCCCGCATCACATCCAAATTTCACTAGCCGATGCAGGTGGATGATAGGCACCTTTGCATTTCCCACACAGGAAGGAGGATGCAGCTGGGGTGAAGAATGGGATGGCAGTGTTGGGTTGGTGGCAAGATTGAGGATGAAACAGAACATACTCTGTGGAAATCAGCACTCTGCTGTGTTTAGGTCAGCCAAAGAATCATCACAAAGTTCTTATTTTGATTCTGGGTCTTAATGAAATGCTTGGGGAAGCATGAGGCAATTTTTTTAACATTATTCTAATTAATAGTATCAATAAATAAAAAACATCAGACCTTAAGAAGATGCTTGGAGTGGGCATTTTATTGAAGATTAGGTTTAGCAAAAGTATAAATGGCTGAAAACAGGCACTTCCAGTAGAATTTCTAAGCAGCTGGTAGACAAGCTGTAGGTCCTGGATTTAGTCATTTAGAGGCATCTTCAGAGCCATGCTTTTCCTTTCTTGGTGTTATAGCTTTTCTTATTCTTGCTGATTTCATTGTGTTGTTTCATCCTCATAAGCACTCCTAAATGGTTTGTATCACCTCATCTGTAACCATTTCTTGGGCTTTTTTAATGTTTTTAAAGGAATTCTCTGTCTTCCAAGAAGACAGAAAAGATAACCAGCTAAATATATGTAACACATAACAGGTTGATTTTATTGATGCTTGGAAAATTGTCCTGTAAATCTCAGTCAAAAATGGTTGTGGGTTTACTTAAAACTGGTAAGACTGGATCATTGCTTTATTTAATGGCTTTACTAGATCACAGTTTTCTCCTGCTTTCCCTATATTGTAAGGTCATTAATGAATCATTATCTATTGCTAGTAATTACTGATATCTTGAGAATATTGGTTTAATTATATAGGAATCACAAGTAGAAGATGCAGTTACATATTCTACAGTGTATGTAGTGTCTTGGTGTATTATGTCTTTAAAGAATCTGTATTCCTTCCTTTTGAAGATTTTAATTGCTAAGTGTGCCTAGTAAAATATGAATTACTGTATTACTGCATGTGATAAAAGGTATACTATTGTGAGCCTTGCAGTCTGCAGGTGTAACAGATGTAAGGCAAGATTAACAGGACAGAACAATAATTAAACCACAGACAGCTATCTTAAAAAAAAAAAAAAAAAAAAGGAAGAAAAAAGGTGTAACATTTCCAATGCAATTATTAAATGTCTTAAATTCTCTGCAAATATTTATAAAAGCAATAAAAACATGTTAGTTTGAAAGACAGCTTTTAGCGTGGACACCTACTTTAAGGAATTAAGATCTCTTTTTATGACTATAAAAGCTGAGTGAAGTCCTGCCATATGGCAGCAAGGCGATAGGGTCCTCAGTTTATAGATGCTATGAACTAAATGCTGCTGAAGAAAGGGAGTAGTTAGTAGATAGGCGTTTACAACAGTATGAATTGCTGACTCCCTCCAAGACAGAAGGTTCAAATAATTAATGGTAATATTGTAGTTGCAAAAGGAAGTCCAGTTGTTCTTCAGCAGTCTACGTCTGTGAAACATAATACCTCTGGGGACTGAGATTTAATGTTCGCAAGAGAAAATGTAAAAGCAGGAGAAAAAAAAGGAATGACTTCTGCTTTAGCAGAATAAACCTGCATCTACAAACGATTAACACTACATAATGAAGTAGTAAAGGAGCAAAAGAGATTTCTAATAAAAGACTAATAACAAATCCCATTACACCATGGTGTATTTTTTTCCCTTGAAGTGTATTAGACTTTTAGCAAGGCTTCTGAATGAGATTTGGGTAGTTGCAAGCAAAGTCAGTGCAAATTCTTCAAGCTTAGCTGAAATTTCTTGCCTAACAGTTTGTGTAACTTGAAAGTTGCAGTTTTACAGGTAGGAGGGGTTGTTAATGCAAGTAATAGGCTTCATGCAGAGTTTGGGTAATGTTTGTGTCACCATGGGATAATAGTCTCCTGTAGGCTAGGCACTGTAGGATAATGTGCCACTATATGTTAAAATCCCCTAGATAGAACAGACATGGTGTAAAATGCACTAGCTAAGCCTTGCTTTTGTGTTAACAGTTCTGCTTTCTCTTTCTGAGGCCTGAAAATAAATCCTCATATGAAAGGTTGATCAGAGAGGAGAATACAGAGTTTTTGTTCTGTCATTGCTAATATTGTGGCTTTTTTGATTACAATGCCTTTCAAAATTATGTATTTTGACATTTAAAAGAGAACATGTCTTGCAAGGGAAAAAAATGCATAGTGGTCTGCACATGGATGTTTTTGCAGCTTACACATATGGTTCCAGTGGAAGGGGGAATAAGAGTTTAGTGAACAAAACCTTGACTCATAATACAGGCCATTTGAATTTCTTTTATGACAGTCTTCTTTGTACAGATTGTTGCTACCTTAAAAGCTTATGCACAACTGACTTCTTGGGATTCATTTGTCTAAAAATGAACTTTTATTACTGGAATTGGGAATAAAAAAAACCCAGATGCCTTGAGCCAACAATGAGTTCTGGGACAAGAGTGGTTAAACATGAATTGTTAGAAGTGAAACTTATCTTGATGAAATTTCTAGTTGCCTTTTTAGAAATTCTTCTGAGTTTTAAAGAATGACTTAATTTGCTTAGCAGAAATTTGCAATCAATCTTTTCTTGCCACTGCATAAACAGATTCCACATGCATAGTGATTTGCATATCCCAGCTAAAAATGTAATTCATTATTTTTAAGTCCATTTCATAATAACTATTTCAGGATTAATGTTACTAACTATTCTTTAGCTCTTTCAAGTGTGACCTTAGATAATCCTGCCTAAAAAGGTACAAAGCTAGCAGGTCTGTTCTGGAATAGGAAAGTTTCTTTCCCGAGTTCATCAAGTAAGTCAATGTAAGAGCTGGAACTGGAAATAAGAAATCTTGAGAAATAATTTTCTTCTACTATCTCAAGCTTCAAGACTCAAGTAAATATTGCATTTAATAAGACAGATTTTCATATTTTGCTATGTATGAAAACAGCACAGATATGAACAGGTATCAACTGTGTAGTCTACATGCAGATTGCCACTAAATCTGGTAAAGATTTAGATTAGGTTTAATCAAAGTAGCATCTGTAGTACATTTTACATGGAGCTGCAAACGCTGTCATCAGTAACAGATAGGAAGCCTCTTGAAAGTGAGTGTGACCCAGTCCGTCTTAACTGCTGGTTGGCATCTGCCACTGAACTGCCTTTCTCTTGTTTGGGCTTTTCTGGGCTTCTCATAAACCACTGGCTTTCCCTTCCTGGTTTTGCTGTTTCAGGTTATTCTTGCATTAACATTTTCTCCCTTGTGTCTTTGATCACTATCACATTAAATAGATAAAATAGAGTATATAGGATTGATATGTTTTGAGGTTAACAATATTAGTCAGGTAAGCTTCTACAGTCTCTAATGTATCAATAGACACAGTAACATTTCTACAAATACAGTTAGTTAAGTGGTTATCACAGATCTTCACATTTGCAACATTTTGTGGTAAAATGTTTCAGATTGGTATGTAGCCTGGAATATGTATCCTGACTTTACAGTGCTTGGCAAGACAGAGAAGTACAAATCACCTCTTTTCCTGTTTTGTTTTGTTTTTTTTTTAGGCGATGGGTAAGGCTCCTGTTTGGACGTGAATTCCCACTTCAGGACCTTCTGGTTGTCTGGGATGCCCTATTTGCTGACAGTATCACACTTAATTTAGTTGACTACATTTTTGTAGCCATGTTGTTATATATTAGGGATGCCTGTAAGTATCAGAAATCTTTGGATCTTTAAAAAAAAATGCAAACTTAAGACTTAAGAAATGCTGCATTTCATTGTGACTCTTTTAACATATTGAAAATCATTCCGAATGCTAGGAGAAGAGCCACATATTATCAGAGGCGGTCTGCTGTATTTATGAAACAAATTGTATCTTGGAGTTAAATGCAGGTTTGTTTTCTGAGTAGCTCTGTGGTATTTATATAGAGTTGCAGATTTTACGTGCAGTAAGTGATACAGGTATGTATAGAGCTCCACCTTCTGACCAAGCTGATGAATTAAGGCTGCCTTTGACACTGCAAATATTTGTATCCAGTTCTGCTGTGACAAATATGAAAATGCACAAGACAATGAGTTACAATTTTCGAAGGCATATCTCAAAGTAAGTGTAAATGCAGAGATAAGTAAGAATTACAAAATACATTTATTATGTACAAAGGTGGCATCTTTAAAAAGTTATCATTTCATCTTATTTTAGTACACCTAAAAAATGTGCAAAGGGGGGTTCTCATTAGTTAGTGATGACTAGTAAATATGGGACAAACAAGAAATCACAAAAATATGAAAAAACTTATGTAATTGTGAATGGGAGAAGGAAGATCTGCAGTGATTGAGACATTTACTTCTGTTGCACCGTATTTTTCATTAAATTCTGTATACAAGTTTGCTGCAACAAAGAGTGCATTTTGCAGCAAGATGTATGTCTGTCATTAAATATATGAATTCTGTAGCATGCTGTTCAGAGTTAAATATGTACAATCTGTAAGCTTTAGGTTATAACAGGGTCACGTATTTGACACAATTTTGTATTCTAGGACACATGAAGTTTTCAACATCTGTGGTTCCTATTTTAGGGCCCAATCTTGAAAAGATAACGTGGATATACTTTACACGTACTGTCGTTCTACTGCCTGCTTTCATGTGGCTTTTTAATTACTTCTAAATAAACCTGCAGCATATAGAACTACCTTACATCTCTCTCAAAGAAGTGGGTATTTAATTCAGTTTAGAGGTTTCAAAATTAATGCTGCTTTTTCAGGATTATCTAATTCCAGGTCATTATGTTGTGGAATTGAAATCTGGCTTGTTTGTGTGCAGTAACCTGAAATAATTTTAAATTTTTTTGGAATATACATGTAGTGCACATGCATGTGAAAATGTTTCTTAGCATCCCTGTTTTATTTTATGTCATCATTTCCCTTTCAAAAAAAATCCCAAACTTTAGAACTCTGTAAGCACCTTGTATCTTTCTGGGAGGGAATGTTGTTCTGGGTTTCTTTTCTTTTGCTTTGTAGTGCTCATGTAGAAGTATCAGTATAAGTTAACTGAAAATGTGAGCTAAAAATGTGTTCTAGGCATCTGGGCATCTGTATGAAATCAGTCTTTTCTCTGAAATCCCCAGGCTTAGTAAATAGAGTAGTAAATAGCTTTAAAGTGGAGTACATTTGCCGAAATGAGATGCAAAGACATCTCATCAGAGCAGCTAATACTTATAGTATACTGTAATTGTAATACGTAATATGTTTCTGTAATAAGTAACCTTTTGTTCTATAGTTGGACTTAGTTAGTTACCCTAAGCGTAATAGAATGGTGAAACAGAATACCCAGTCATAAATACTGTAAAGTTGAATACATTTTCAAAGTCAAACTCAAACTATAATGACTTCCACAGTTCTTGCTTTGATACAAGAAAGCTTTTCTTATACATATGAAATAGAAAAGTTTTCCATTTTTCCTTATTATTTCATTGATGATATTTGAGCTTTAAATGGCATTCAAAGTTCTGGGACAATATTTTTTAAAACATTTTCTAATAAATAAGTTTCTAAAAGCTTCTCTTTATTTGGTGAAAGGAAATGTTAGCTCAAAACATGCAATGATGTTAAATAAATCGTCTGGAAATTTTCAGTTTAAAAACTTCGAAACCATAGGAATAATAACAGAGCTCCTAACACGCTATGTTCTAAAAATGTCAAAATAAAAGCACAGATAATAATACAGTACTGAAAGTATTTGGAAGTTTGAATTTAATTTTTTCAGATTCTTTTATACCAGCATATTTGGTAGGGAGAAGTTGCTGTCTTAGGAATTGATGGATTTTTTTTCCATATTCTATTATTATTGTTCTCAAGGACATGATTTTTGAAATGTATTATTTCTGCTATATTTTTCATTTTATTTTAGTTTTGAAATTGTCTGTTACTCAGATAATATTTGAAGGGAATGGAGCATTTAGATGATTGATTATTGTTTACATATTTTAGAGATTACAGGTACATAATCATGTATTCTGTAATCTATTCTGTAAACTGTTCTCATCAGTTTTACATCTGTATCCAAGCACAGCTTTGTTCATGGAGTGATAATCCTCGCAAGCCAAGTGTGGGGTTGTGTACCAAAGTATCTGTGAGTTTTAATAAATTATCTTATGGGTTTCTTTGGGAAAAAAAAAATCACGTAAAACATCCTTTTTTAATATTTCAAATCAGAAGCATGAATACGTTAGTTCTTCTTCACCAATATGGATGTATATGCAGTTGCTGATGAAATCAGAATGGAGGAGAGGGTGCAGTGCAAAAATACATGTAATTTATATACTTCCCCTAGAAGAACAAAAATGAAAAAAAAATGTAAGACCTCTAAAACTAATGTCACTATTGCACCAGGAGATAATTTTGACTGATCTGTGTCCAAATAAGTATATTTTTATTGTATTCCCTCTGGAAGAATAGCTGTGTTCACAATAGAAGTTGGATCCAGATATGACTCTTACCAAGCCAGTTAGTGAAGAAAAAGCACAGGTACAAAAGCACTAAGCTTATTACAAGGCAGCTGGCCCCAGTGTAAGATATTTCACCATTGAATTTCACCACCATACAGCTGAGAGTGGATAAATTACTGTTGCACAGAATCTCCTTCCAGAAACTTTTTTTCCTATGGTTGATTCTTACAAATCCTTTTAAATCAGATAGACATATTCAGAGAAGGTGTCTTTGTTTTGTTTTACTGCTATTTTCTTTATCATTTTTAAGAAAACTGCCACTCTGTTAGATTATATTATACGCTTTGTTCTGAAGACACAAGAATCATGGAATTGTTCAGTTTGGAAGTCCAGCCTAGTCCAGTCCCATGCCATGGGCAGCGACATTTCACTACGTCGCTCGAAGATGGCTCAAAGCCTCATCCAACCTGACTTTGAACACTTCGAGGGATGAATATCCACAACTTCTCTGGGCAGCTTCTTCCAGTGCCTCACCATCCTCACCTTAAAGAATTCTTCCTTATGTCCAATACAAATCTCCCTCTTTTAGTTTAAAACCTTTACCCCTTGTCTCATCATAACAGGGTCTACTAAAATGTTTCTCCCCATCTTTCTTATAAGCCCTCTCTAAGTACTGAAAGGCCACATTAAGGGCTCCCTGGAGCCTTCTCTTCTCCCTGCTGAACAACCCCAACTCTCTCCACCTTTCCTAACAGGAGAGGTTCTCCATCTCTCTGACCATTTTCGTGGCCTCTGGGCTTGCTCCAGCAGGTCCATGTCCTTCTTGTACTGGAGGCCCCAGAGCTGAACGCAGGACTGAAGGTGAGGTCTCACAAGAGCAAAGACAGTTAGAATCACCTCCCTGGACGTGCTGGCTATTCTCCTTTTGATGCAACCCAGGATATTGTTGGATTTGTGGGCTGCAGCATATGCTGCCAGCCCATGGGCAGCATACAGATCATCCTGAAACAAAGGGTACCAAGAGGTGTTTCAGCAAAGAGATCCCTTTAACCCAGGGTTCCCCAGCAAATAGCACACTGGCAACAATGTTCTTTTCCGTAGATTTCTAATGGGAAAAGGGGACTGCTGAATATGTGAGGAAACCCCTAAATATAAAATAAACATAAAAGTCAGCAGACCTTCCTCAGTGAAGGGTTTTTAACTTCCTTTTGATAGTAAAGTTTCATTTTTAAATTTAACTTTTAGGGATTAGAGGGGGCAAAGGTCTTTGCCCAACAATTTGATTCCCCCCTCCTCCATTATTTAATTGCTTCATTATTATACATTTAAAAATATTAATAATTAGGAAAAATGTCTTGTGGATGAAAATACATTTCTTTTGTCAGGAGTCAAGTGTTCACCACTAAAGTAAATTAGCTTTTTTAATACATACTTTCCTCTATATCTGTGAGACAGTAAAGAATTTTTCCAGGAAAAACAAAGAATAATTTTAATCCATTTTACATTGCCAAATAAAACACATATTGATCTGTTTGAAGTAGAAATATGTTCATCTTGCTACCTATCGTTTATAAAAGTATTCAGAATTTAGTATGACTTTTCAGTATTTTTATTTATTTGGTCAAAAGGCATCATAGTCATAGCTGCAGTACAGTATCTTAAATTTGATTTACGTTTGAGAATTTGATTGGGTATATACGATGTGGTGCTAGTATTATACTCCTCTGAAAGAACTCTGACGGAGACCATTGTATTGTGTTCATTATGCCAGCTTTGTGACTTCAAGAAGAAAAAACACGTACCTGGATATGAACAAGAAAAACAAAGGGTAGGGAAAAGAACAGGCAGAACAGATAAAGAATGAGTAGGATAAGTGAGTGCTTTACAAATGAAAGCAGATGTATGAAATTACAAGCTGTCGGATCAGCAACGGAAATGAAGATGATAAAGTGGTTCCCTACACAGATTATAATTATTCATTTTGCCCAGTCCTGCATCTTTTCCCCATAATCCTCTTGCTGAGGGAAAAAAAGTACAGTAGGATATGAGGCTTATTCGCATGAAAGAAAAAAAGTAAAACGTTTAAATCTTTCTGTCCACAAAACAGTCCTTTACATTGCCTTTTATTGATTCAAAATAATTTTGTATCTGGAGTGATCCTTTCTGGTGGAGAGTCCTGATTAATTGAAAGTGTTTGCTACTACAGCTGAAGTTATCAGAATAGTAAAGGTTGTTCAAAATTTATTTACAATTGCTATTGTTGGAGGCTGCCTTTTTGTTGCAGAGTGCAAGCATCATTAGCAGGCATTGCATTGACAGCTGTGGCAGATGAATTGCCTGGATTTAGATGGTGCAAAAGAAATGAAGTAGCTTACATAGACCTGCCTGAAAAGATTTCTTTAATAATTGCAGTCATAATTAGATTGATTTGGGGAAAAAAAAAAAAAAAAAAAAAAAAAAAAAAAAAAAAAAAAAAANAATGGAACGTTAGCGGCTAGAAGCTACTACTATCAAAAGAACTCAGCAACAGGTCACACAGATGACCAGTAGGTACTTATTTAAAAAAAAAAATAAAAAAAAAAATTATAAAGGAAAAAAAAAAAAAAGAAAAAAAAAAAAGAAAAAGAAAGAAAAGGAAGACAATGACAAGCAAAGAACCATAGAGTGTACTACATGGATTCAGATAAAATCAAATAGAACTACAACTAAAATATAAACTTTAGTGAAGCACGCTGAAAATTTCCTGAAAGAGAAAAAAATCAAATGTACTTAATGTAAGCTAATGGTATATTACATTTTTAAATATTTATGAAATGAAAATCTAGCCTTTTTCCTGAACATTTCATGTATAGTTTCTGATTTATAAGCAAGGAGTTCTTGAGTTCATTTTATATGGGCAACATGGTCTAGTGTGAAGGGTCCCTGCCCATAGCAGGGGGGTTGGAACTAAATGATCTTAAGGTCCTTTCCAGCCCTAACTATTCTATGATTCTGTATACATGTATGTGGGCATGTATACATATATGTACATAAGAACAACATGAAAGCTACTGCGGCAAAGAATTGTCAGTGAGGGAAAGTTACTGTAAAAGCAAGATCAAAGGTAAAATTTATCTCACAAATTATTATACTTAAATATCTGTCTGCAGATGAGCGTCTGAAAAGTCAATGTCCGTTTCAGAGTGTAGAACTAGTTCTTCAGGCTTCACTGACTATTTCCCTGACCTCTGCTGACTCAGGCAGGCTTTGGGTGCACAGCTACAGAGATCTAAATTTAGGCGTCTAAATCTAGAGCTAACATAAATATCTATGACAAAAAGTCGGTCGTAGCTTTAGCATTGCCCTTAATGATACTGGACAAAGGGTAATCATGAAGCTTGATTATGCAATATATAAGCACTTATATATTGAGCACTGCTTTGAGTTCTAAGAGACTTAATGTGGAAAAAGACAGCTGAATCTGAATTATAATGAATCAACTGGAAAAAATATTGATTTGGAATATCAGAATAAGATAGTAATATTCCACTAATATGTTACTTTTCTCTCTCTCTTTCTCTGTCTTCATTTGCACTGTAGTGATTTCAAGTAATTATCAGACCTGTTTGGGGCTTCTGATGCATTATCCACCTATTGGAGATGTGCACTCCCTTATCCTAAGAGCACTTTTTATTCGAGATCCAAAGGTGAGACGCTCACTTTGTAAATACAACAAATACATCTCTGTAATAAAATGTTTTAAATACTGTGAAGTTAATAACAACCTGCATTTTGGGGACTATGCTGTATTTTCAAGTTTCTTCTTACCTGACCAGGATATCAAGAGCTGGTAAGTAAGAGTAGAAACTAGTTCCTTTACTCTTCAAAGAATTTTATTCTACTGCTTTGGTAAAGTTATTCGGGAGCTCTCATAACTGCATATTTTTACATTCTTTAGAATAACTTTGTTTGGTATTCTGCACAGACACCAAGTATACTTTTGAAGGAAACAGGCTTTATATGGTAATCTTGTAAACTGTATAAGAGATTGTTACTCAGTTTCATCTGTAAGATGTTTTTCATGGTATTTCTGCAAATTAATCACTGTTAATTCTTGAAGCACTACCTCTGCCCAGTATATAATAATTTTGTGATGGTTTTCGATTAAAAATAAGCGACTGCTTTTCCAGCCTGAAAAGATCCATATGAATACAATGTATACATTCATAAATTTTATGTTACATATTGCTAGCATGCAGTTTCTGATATCTGTACTAAAAGAAAGCAGACCTCTTTATTTCAGAATGGCAAGTGCTTGTGTGGTTCTAATATACAGCAGATATCCACCATACAGTGGATAAAGTGTTGAGATGAAACTGTATACCTTTATCTTTGCAGTACTGAGATCTTTGGCAGATAGCAGAATTTATGCTGCTGGTTTTGAACTGTCTTTGTGCATGTCCCATTAGTAGGCTGCCAATGTAAAGTCTGATTTCCCTCATCTTGATGCACGTCACCTTTGTAAGTGAAAAATTCATCACTTCTACACTCTGACTGCCTTCTGCAAAATTTCATTCAGTACCAATATTTACACTTTTATGGGTTAAGAAAGAAATCTTCTCTTTGTTTCTGTATCAGTTTTTTGCAGAAATCTGCATCCTTACAGCTGCTTTCTTCATTCCTCTCGGCACGAAGGTTTCTTTCATGATGAGAAGTAAAACATATCATCTTTTCAATACATAAGAAAGTTTGTAATGTTAGATCTCAGGAATCTTTCTTAAGATTTCAGCATCAGTCTGTGAAATCAGACTGCCCAGCGTTTGTTTATATACTGTCTTAGCAAAACAAAATAGAAGTATTGTTTAGAGGGAAGATGCAGGGGTAGGAAAATTGTGCTAAGGTATTAAACTAGATCCAGTATGTAATCTGTCATTTATTTAAACTGTATGTTAAGAGATAGAATAATTAATAATTATTCAGCTCTCCTCCACAGCATCCTAGGCAGTATACAAGACACCCTACCAGCTAAAGGGGGCAAAAATGAACCACTGACTTCCCACAAAAGAAGCTTAATTGCTGTTCTGCTCCTTATGCTCATGTCTTCAACAGAATGAAGTTGCCAGGTTCATTAAGGTCTCCATGTCCAATTAAATAGCACGCTTAGTGCACCTTGAGCACGTTTTGGAATACAGTGGATGTAGTTCCTACCATGTCTTTCAGGTAGTGAATAACTACTTAAAGCTCTTTCATACCAAGACTTCTAGTTGGTTTGTCAATTTAAATATGATTAATTACAATTTTTCCTCATTTCTGAGGTGTAGTTATCTGCTTGGAAAATACTCTGAATGTTAGGAAGCTGGAATTTCCAGAGAATGAAGAGCCCTATGGGACTTCCAGCCACCTCTCATTTTATGTTGTACCTTTGGGTTGAGACTGCGTAAACAGATCTGGATTTCTTACAGTATAAGTTAAACTGTTCTAAAGGATCACTCTAAAAGAAAAAAATAGAAATAGCTCCTGATCTGAGAAATAAACATATTTTCAATGCTATGACTTGAGTACCTGTTTCTTACCTTTCCGTAGGTATGATTTTATGGTTCACTTATGTGTCTTTAAGCATATGTTGGTTCAGTTGAAAGTATCACTGAAATGGAAGTCTCATTATTCTGTGAGACCTACACATAAAAATTTTCCAAGCCTGTCAAAAATCTTTATTGCATGTAATGAAAGGAATGAGTCATTAGTCAACAAGACATTATGGGTGCTGTAGTACTCTAAAATCAGTAGATAGATTATATACCAGCATAGGTGGGAAAATTCTGATGCCTGGTTTTTTTCTGCATATCTGCATAAAGATAAGTCAGTTTGCCTTTATTCCCTGAGCAGATAAAAGGAGATTAGAAGAAAAGACAAGGAGATTTTAGTCAGTAGTATAACTTGTAAGCGATGATTAATAAATTCAGTGCCTAATGATCTTTCTTCCCCTTATGATGTTTTCCTGTGCATTGCTCCAACACCAGCATCTTTTTTCTAATGGGAAATTCCATTTGGTTCAATGCAATTTAGATCTCATGACCAGCGCTGAGTTGTTCTGCATGGCATTTCTTGCAAGATTTCTCTTGGGGTTTAATTTATGAATTTGAGGAAGTCTTCTGTGGGAGACTGTTGCATGGTCCAGTGTCTTATTTCATTGTGTGTGGAACATAGCAAGAATGTTTAGTATTGGTCTAAATATCTGGGAGAGACTTGCTCTCTGACCCTTGGAGCAGCTTTCCAGCCACTCTTCCCCAAGCCTGTAGTTTTGCATGGAGCTGTCATCACCTAAATGCAGGACCCAGCACTTTGTTGAGCCTTATACCACTGGCCACAGCCCAAAGACATGGACAAACAGGAATCTACCTCTTGCAGGTTTGTTAATATATATTGTCTTTGGAGTTAATTTTGCAGCTAGATAAATCCCAAATAATCTCACTGAGGGGAAGTTGTGGGGAATTTGGACTAAGAAAGGTTGGTGATGTGCACATAAAACTGAAAAGTTCTTGAGGAACAATCCTTTCATAAATAATGAAGTAGTTAAAATGAACCTGATACAGCCTTTCAAGCTGTAACTTCCAATTTTAGAGATAATCTCTGTTTGCATGTCCAGTAACATCCGTTATTTCTTCTATTTTCTTGATCTGACATAACAGATATCTTCTTACCGTTCTGATTTGGCTTGTAGACTATCAGCAGAGTTAAACTTTGCCTTGATGAACCTGTCACATTTTGTTTGCTTCTTTTCACTGCAGTCATCATTAAGAGAGCAACCTAAATGCCAAATAAAAGCTATACTTAAAAGATGGTGGGTTTTGTTTTTGGTTTTTTGGGTTTTTTTAAAAAAGATGGACAATTTAGTGTCCATTTTATATATGTGTATCAAACTTAGAAGAAGCCTTAGCATTGTCCAGTAATAACAGTAATATGAAAAATAATTAGTGCTTGCCATTTATCTCATGTGTGGAGCAGCTCTGCTTTTCACATTGTGAACCCCAGCTGGCAGTTGGGATGATAGAATGTTTTAGATACCATGTCTTTGATATATTCCAGCACTGCAGAAGGGAAATACATATCTCCCTAATAGCTGAAAACAAGTTAATGCACCTGTCCTTGAAGGGGGGCCTGGGAGATACTAATTTTACAGGCATGAGAATGGATCAATGCAGAATAATTGAATATCAGCCTTTTCTGCATTTGGCTAACTCCAGTTCTTAGGATAATGTGGAATGAAAAGCTCAAACCAGTGTTGTTGTCTTTGCATAGGATGATAAATCTAACCTGCTTAGCAGAGTATTTGTTTCACATTTCTAATCTTTGAACAGATAATTACCTCAAGTATTTATATGAAAGTTAACTTCTGCGCACTTACAGTCCTTTGTAGAACTTCCTGTGGAAGAACGGGCTATTGAAAGTATGTATGTGTGAAATGACAAAATATGTGCATCCTTTGTGTGTATTCAGAAGCCTTTACTAAAGGTGTGTCTCTGTGCATTTAATATCCCAATTGAGTGGCCAATTTACTTCATTTTTTTTTCCTTATCAAAACCATTGAGCACTGTTAATTTTCAAAACAAAGGCTTACAAAATCAAGAAGTAGAGATGCAGAGATAGGGCAGTGGAAAAATATAAAGTGATTAAAAAACATAGTTCTAACTAGAGTTGTTCAAATAAAAAAAAAATTAAAAAAACCAATTAGAAACAAAAGTCATAGAAAATGTGAACATATTGTGTTCCTTAAATAACCAGATGTTCTTTCCTTCCTGAAGGCAGACAGGGCTAGGAATAAAAGGCTTAAAACTATTGTTTTAAGTTAACTGTGAATTTTGCAAATCTGTTTTCACCCTTTAGCAAATAAAATTCTAATACAGCAACATAAGCAATGTAATTTTCATCGTTGGGTGTTCTTATTTGTATGTTGTTCTGTGTCGAAGTGTTAACCTTATCATAGTGACTTATTAGAAAACTAAAGCACTACATAGAGCATTACAGTTTCACATTGCATACTAAGAACCTGACAACCAGCTTTTGTCTGAAAGCTTACTGTATTTATTCCCAATATTTTTGTAAAAGAAGTTTGCTTTCAGATACTTTAATGTCATGAGTTATACTGTTCATTGAGCAAGCTATTTAGAAGACAGCTTTATCATAAGCCATTAATTCAAAAAAAGAAAAAAGTTTTGCTTGGTTGATGGGAATTAATTTGTTATCCTAATAATATTCTAGTTACTGCTGCTGATATATTTTCAACATTGTATTTTAAGCTATTTGCTGACATTGAGAGGGGCCGTATAATAATATTAAATTCTAACTAAATCCTTGATGAAGCCTACATGACATTTCACAGAAGTTGTATTAGTTTGTCATGAATGAAATTACAGGCACTGCCAGAAAACTGAAGCAATAATATCTGGTCATGGTTACTCATATAATGATTAGTCGGAGAAATCTGTATTCCAGCTTTTAACACTTTTCACAATCTGAGCAATGAGTGACAGGGGGAAAACACATTACTGAAATCTTGAACTGAACTCTTTGTACATTTATTTTCAGCTGAATTTTCTTCTTAAGTAGCTGCCACCATCTCAGAGTTTTCTCCAAGCTAGTTTCATGTGCCTGAAAGGCTGTTGAGTTTCACTTTCTTCTTCTTCAGATAAATTCTTTTCTATACACTCATTAACTGAGGTGCCGCTGCAGAGCTGCAACTGTCCTTTGAAAGCTGCCGTTATGTCAGGATTGTTTGTTTTGCTGTTTGTGGCAGGAGAAAAGCAGGTTTGGGGTTGTTTTGCTTGTTTGTTTGTTAGCATTGTGTGTGCAATCTGGCATTAATTACCTCTCTTTAATGACCAGATTGCAGCCAATCAGAAGTTGGGATCTGGCACTGTTTGGGCATTAGGAGCTCATTAATTTGTACCTACACATAGAGGTACTGCTGGGGTGCAGAGCCCATTTTGTTAGAGGGGTACCAAAAAGGGGGAGGGGGGCTCTGAACAAATGTTTGCTTTTCTCCGAGGACTTTTTGATCATGAAAAATAGGACTGATAATTCAGGGATTTGCAATAATGCATTAGGGGGTTTAGCTGTACGAAAAGCATCAGGAAGCTGGGATAATGAATATCCCAGTGCAGTATGAGCTGGTGGTACAGGTAAGGTCACATACACTTTAACTGAGAGTTACCTTGACAAGGTATATGACTGATAAAGGAAACAAGGTTTTCCAGCAAAGCTAAGTACATGTTTCTGCATCTGGGAGAGAAGGAATTAGGAGAAACAAAAAAAAAAAAAAATAATACATGTATTTACTTTCAATGATTCAACTTCTGTTTGCCGCGATTTCTGAAAGAGTAAGATCTTGGATCCTTAATGCAATGTAGATTTTGATGAAGAAAAACATGTCAGGATCTTCAAGTCAACCTCTGGTTTTATAACCACATTCTATTCCTTGTAAAAAAACCAAGCATTTTAAAGGTCTAACTTCCCCATTTGCAAATACAGTAAGGTTAAATGTAATCTGAGCACCTCACTTTGAATGCATCAATGTTATTTTCTGTAACTGCATGCTAAGCTTTTAAATGTGGGCTTGTACAACTAAGAACTGAACATATTTTACATGAAAAAGACATGTTATTAACTTGTTCTTTGCTTACATTTGTATTCTTAAGATCAGTAACTTCTGCTTTCCATGTTTTGCTCTAACAATTCTTCTTTTAAATATTTGGTTATTGTGTTTCATTAATAGAATAAGGTATGACAAGCAACTAAGAGTTTAATGATAAATTACTTGGAATAACCATGTTGCCATAGTATCACATAAAAATAGTGTACCGTGAATTTAAAATCCTCTTATTTGTACATTTGTTTCAAAACCTTCATTCCCAGTGCACCTATGCATTTTAAAATATAAAAAGGCTAGTGATCAGTACCCTACAGTATAATAACTTCATTGTCTCAAAGTTCATTGCAGTCTCCCCCGATATGTTAACTATTTAATCGACGCACCATAAAATAGTCATCTTCTTGAAAGTATCCTGTACATCACAAATAATATTTTCAGGGAAAAATCTTGGAAGGTGGTTGATTACTCATCTAGTCAAAGCTTTTCAAATGAGAAATCTTTCAAAGTCCTTCTCATTCCTCAGTATCATATGTAACACAGTAGTCATCACTTGAAGGAGAACACTGATGTCGTAGATTGCCAACAACAATGCAGTTTGCAGTACTGCCCTCTCTTTAGTGTTGTATGCACAGGATGGTCATTTGGGTAAAAACCCATAAATATTGATTCAATCTAAGTTAATCACCTGTTACATTTAAATAAGTAGGGAAATGGTGGGAAATAATACAGAATAAAGCAAAGCTTCTGAATAGTGACACCTGTCATAGTTAGACAAATCTGTGGCACAGGTAAGATGGTACAGAAACTATGGACTTATCCCAGATCTATAGGGCTGGATGGAATGGTGCTGCAGTCTGCTCCTGGCAGTGAAAGCAGAGCCCAGCAAGGAGGGCAAGCTTGACTCCATTGTTTTCATTGCTGATCTTAGGTGACCCAGCAGGAGAGCTGCTGGCCTCTGAGGGTGGTGAGGAGTTGGTGGCATGGCTTGTGATTTCTGGTCAAGTGGAGTAGTACAGAGCCTGTGAGAGGAGATGGCTATAGGCAAGTTAGGAATAATAGTGTCTACTTCTGACTAATACTAAAACAAGTACGTAATAGTGTAGGCGATTACTTGATGGTGTAATTGGGCTGATTGCAAACACAAGGGGGGAGAAAAAAAGGTGTTCCCATTTTTTAATCATCTCTGACAATTTCATACTTAAGCTTTTTATCAGCTTGTCTTCCCCATTAAATAGAAGACATGAGACAATGTCATAGACAGGCCGGAGCAACAACTGGGAAAGATAAGAATAGAGAAGGAATTCATAACCTCTGCCATGTTAAGGGCAAGTACTTTAAAGAGGTAAGACAGAAGAGAAACTTTTCTTTGGAAGCCAGAACTTTAACTGTTCTTTCTATTTGAGCAAGTTGGTATCATTGTGAGGGCTATCTGGCTACGACATCTATCACCCCATTGATTGCCATGGTTGATTCAGCTGATCTGGCTGGCTAGGTGGGTGTCCCCTTCCTCCCTCACTACTACACGTGCATCTCTCCCAAAGCTGCGTACTCAGTCGAAGAGGATGACCTTCCCTGACACAGGCAGTACCGCTCATCGGTCACAGGTAGCTGCGCTCCCCTGCTAGAACCTCCAAACAAGCTCAAGGTCCAGTTGCAGGAGAATGTAGGGTAGTTGAGCTTCCAAGACTGCAGACACATCCAAGTGAGGCACTGCACATGGCAGTCTGCCATTCTTTGTTTATAATAGTGGGCATGATGTGCTTTGGTATGGAATACCTATTTGGCTAGTTTGGGTCAGGTGTCCTGTCTCTGCTTCCTTCTGTATTTCCCTCCTTGTTGGCAGAGCATGAGACTCAGAAAGTCCTTGGTCAGACTAACACATTACTGAGCAGCAACTAATAACATCAGTGTTATTAGTGCTGTTCCCAGGCCAAAACCACAGCACTGCACCAGGTGCTAAGAAGGGGAAAAATGACTGCTACTGCTGAACCCAGGACAATAGGAAAGTAAAAGTAATTCTGATGGTACCTGATGCTAAAGAAGCTGGAGCACTTTAAGCTCTTAATTACTTCAGCTACCAATAAAACTTATTGCTTTGTGAATTTCTCGGAGCTGTTTCTTTCAAATGATTTGTTTACTTCTGTTTAGAAGCCTTCTAAAGCTACTGACCCTCTCCTAAAGAGTAATGATGTTATTTATAAAATTACACTAATAAAATGTATTTTAACCATGTTAGAGTGAGGTGATTATGGTTCTTCATATGTGCAACCTGACAATTCAATTAATCACTTCTAGTTTGCTAGGTAGTTTATCAAAAGAAAGCACTTAAAGCACTTTGATTCTACCTAATCAGAAGTTCTCTGTATAATAATTTATTTGACGAAAATTTGCAAAACACAAACTGTGAGTTATGTAAAAATAGATTCATAACTTTTCAATAATGCATGAAAGATTAGCTACAGAATCATGTACCATCTATTGTGATGGAGTTTCAGTTCAGTCTCTTCTGATATAAATGTAGATATACTGACAATATATTGACTTATTTATAGTAAATATTAATATATTAATTCTGGTATACAAAGCTATTAGAGTACATTTGTGTTGGGAAACATTTCTCTGAAAGAGCAAAATATTTTCAAGTAGGAGTGAGAATAGGAGATTTTATCCTTTACTGTAACTTTTTATGGGAAATTCACATCTAGGTTTGGGGATTTGATGTCTTTGTCCTTTGTCTTTTTAAAGGAGCAGTAGTGATCAAAATGGCTCTAATTATTGAAATATCAAAATGAATGGAGTTGCTTGTCCCTCAGCACTGGGACTTCAGCTGTTTTCTGTGTTTTAGAGGAAAAGACTTCGACATCATACCCTTTTTGCTGCGGTGTGTGCCTGGGGCTCTTTGAAAGATCCTTTTTCACTCCCTTAGGGACCTTTTGAATTGTTTTACATATCACATTACACACAGATCATAAATTAATCTGGGTTTTTTTCCATGCACCAGAAATAACCAGATAGCACCTGAGAATGTTCTTGTTTTCCCTGATAGGTGAAATTTGTGTACAAGCATGTGTCTGGGGAAGATACAATGCTGTGTGGTTTTAAGGGTTTATGCAGGTTGTCCAAAATGAGTGCCAATAAAACCATAATGTGGTAGCTTTTCTGTACATAAAGATGTCATATTTTAAATCTCATAATTTGAAGCATTCCAGGGTTTAAAGCAAGGCTTGCTGTGTGTTCCCTTCAAAAGCCTGGTTCCATCCTCCACAATGTTGTAAAACTCGTGTTCCTAATCGTGAGGGGCTGCAAGATGCCAGAGCATAAATCTATCATGGGGTAGGGCTGAGCACTGTCAGATTTATACCTCACTATTTAGTTAATTTACTTCTGAAAACTAAGGTTCAGCTGAAAAATAGGCAACTAAATTAAGAGGCAGATTTAAAAGGTACTTATGCAATCCTGTTGATGCAAGGTGGGGATTTTAGGCAGGTTATGAACTTGAATGTTGGTGGGTCGGAGTCTTTTTGTCTGGGATATCAATATAAGCTGATCTGGTAGGATTTGATCTACCTGTTAAAATGCAGTGCACTATAAAACCATAAATAAAATTTAAGAAAAGGCTTCCCAATAGGTTAGAAGCCACAATATGCAACCAGAAATTTCTTTCAGTCAAGTCACTGGCGCATTTTTAAATCTCTCTTGTCATTTTTTTCACTTCTTCATCTCTTGTCATAGAATGCCCATGTGAGAGAAGGCTTGTGTGTATGAAGTTAAAAACAGACCATAACGCATGGTATTTAAAATATCTTCCTGGTATCTGAAATTTCTAGTTGCCAGGGGAATGGAGGGTTGTCACGTAACAAAACTGGAGATATTTTATTTCAGCTTGATCGGAGTTCAGGGGTTTCTTCCTGCCTTGATCCAGTTAACTGAATTTTCTTTCCTTTGCAGTTTTTTCCTGGGAATTTTTGTCATTTCAAGGAAAAAAAGAAAACAAAACAAAACAAAAAACAAAAAACAAAAAACAAAAAACAAAAAACAAAAAAAAAAAAACAAACAGACAAAAAAGCACTCCCTGGTTTTCTTTAGAAACAATTAAATATGATCATTCTTCATGCTGCTATTACATTATAAATAACAAGCTCTGCAATTGAGACCCATAGTATCTTTATGAAAAATGTAAACAGGAAGCATTATTCCCAGTTTGAGGATTATGGTTTTCCTGTGATAAAGTTCTTTATTAGAATACTCCTTATGTTGTGCTGCTTTCATACATAGAGTTGATAGATACAGATATATTATCCAAAATATTTTGTGTAATATTTTACTATTGGCCTTGAACCACTTTTGAACTGGCATTATGTCCTCTAATGTCTCACTGGGTTTCTTTTCTTTTTAGTAGGTATTTAAGTCAGTGGTTCGAAGGTGGATGGAATAACTTTTGTGTGCCAGTGTATTGCTTGTTCTACAGAAGGTATAACTAGGGAAGAGGAAGATGAGGAGGTGAAAGGAAGGTTTTGTTTGGGGAATGTCATTTCCTTTGAGTGCTCTAGGGTTTGTGGTGGGTTGGTTGTTTAGTATACAAAATATTGTGGTATGTTTATGTAATGTTAAGCCATTGCTTATATATGTGTAAGTCTAGTCATAGAGTGGAGACAGCTGCTTGGATGGATACCTGACAGAAAAATAAAAGGAGAGAAGATAAAATTCTCTGTGCAGCTAAGCCATTAGATAATCATAGAATCATAGAATCATAGAATAGTTAGGGCTGGAAAGGACCTTAAGATCATCTCGTTCCAACCCCCCTGCCATAAGCAGGGACACCTCCCACTAAACCATGCCACCCAAGGCTTCATCCAGCCTGGCCTTGAACACTGCCAGGGATGGAGCACTCACAATCATTAGTATGCACTTCATATTAATTGTTAGTACCTAATAGATAAACTGCTGCCAGACTGCACAAACTGTGTTCCTGATCCACACCTCAGCTGCTATGTTTCAGCTCTATTCCCAGTCCTGATTTTAGTCCTGTTTATATCATATTTGTTGAAGAAAGGTGATAACAGAAGGAAAGCTAAACCCTTTGCTGACAACCCCAGTCATTACTGAATATAGGGTCATATGCTCCTCCAACCTTCGTTAGAAGCAAATGAAAAAGTCAGGAGTTCTAATACAAAAATGTCTAAAGCTCTATGAGAAATAACAAAAAAAAAAAAACCAACAAACCAATATTGCCCCGTCAGCTGAAGAGGGAACAAAAGGAGCAAACTGTTCCTTAAAAATATTTTCATAAAATGAACAACACTGCACCATTATCCTTTTCTTATATATAAAAATGTTTAGTTCAGTCTGTTCTTTGGTTCAGGCTTAAAATATTATTTTTTTAGAAAAAGAATTGGTATTTGGCAACATTTGTTTAATATAAACTAAAAAGTAGTTTTAAAAATTCCCATTTGGCTCTAGTGAGATTATTATTTTGGTAAGCTTATTGCTGCATGTATGTGTAATTCACTGCTGCTGTTTTGTTTTTTTCTCTGTTGCATTTAAGTTATCTAGTTTCAGATACAGTCTATTAAATGGAGTATTTTTCAGTACCTGGGGTTTTCCCACCTGTCTACCCTAAAACACCTGCAACATATGTTTGTGTAACCCTGAAATGCTTTGTGGTTTGGGCCTTGAGAAATTCCCCCAGAGCTTTTTGCTTATAAACAGCTGAGCAATTCATTTCTCTAATGACGAGTGCTTTTCCCTTGGTGTTGAGGCAATAGCATGTTCACTAAAATAAGTCTCATTTTTTCTTCAGACATATTGAAATTCTTTTTTTCATTTTTGTCTCTTATTCTGAGCCTTCAGACTTTGTGCAAAATTGGATTTGATTTTTTTTTTTCCCTGTTAGTAATACTGAACAGAGAAGTGAGGAACTACCTCAGCAAAGGAGAAGAAAGTTATAGAGATTCTTCCACTTGCATCTATACATTAGCTTTTACAAATAATGTGTATTGAGATGGAGAAACATAACATTACATTGCAGTACCTGGTTTTCCTAATATGTTGTAGAACAGTCTGCCTGTGATTTCTGTCATGCACAAGCATGCTTTGCTATATCTTACCTATTCTGTGGGTAATGTAATGTGGTATGTCTCCAGAGACCAGAGAGGAAAAGGGTTATACTAGGGAATTCGAGTGCATAGAGTATGATCCTTAGCTGTTGGGAATTGCTTTTCAGCAGTTTTGCTGAAAAACAGTTTTGGTATGGGTGCAGACAGCTTTTCTCTGTGATTTCTGCACTGTCTTTCCTTAGAAAGGAAAAACCATAAATATGTTAAACTGTATAATGCCCTTACACAATTTCTTTAGGGGATTCAACAAACTGCTAATTGGAAGGATTGATTTCACTCTCATTTTAACATTATCCTTTTAAGAACAAATATTTTATCTGAGGTACTTAGTCAGAACACAAATTAAAAAAAAAGAAAAACTTTACTTCCTTAAGCAATTAAAAATATAAATAGGGCCATTCTCAATTGCACTACATAGGGAAAAAAAATGTGGTTACTGTGAATATTTTAATCAACAGAGCTGTGTTTTGCTGTAAATTGTTTAGCCTTCAGTCCTAATACATTGACTATAATAGGGCCCAGCTCAAATTGCATGCTTAAAGAGGGGAATGATTTTAAATTCGTAAGGAAGAGACTTTGTAATTGTGTAGGTTTATGTTTCTGCTTCTTAGAGTTAACTGACCGAAATTGTTAAAAAGAATATAAATTTAAAGGACCATCAGAATGACATAAAGATCATAATCTTCAAATTTGTATTTTTTGCTGTCTGAGTTTTCAGAATTTGAGTTTTCAGAAGTAGTTAAAATTTCTTTGGTGATATTTTACAGATACTTATCTGATGGCACATACCTCAGGTTGGGTTTTTTTGAATAATGAAATCTTCCAAAAGGATTTCTCTGTTGTGTTAAAAAAGGAGCGGCAGCAGTAACCCTTGGTATTTACTGTCTTGCATTTCTAATGTTTTTTCAACAGCATTTTTTTCTGAGGGTTTTTTCTTTCACTACATGTAATAGTACTTTAAACTGCTTCTTCCTTTGATACCTTTAAAACCTCACAGGAATTTAAATAGGCCCTTGTGAAAGTAATGCTTGAGCCTCATTCAGTATGTTCGAGTTCAAGCATTATTCCTATTAATGGCTTTAAGTGCTTAGATAGTAGATCAGCCTTTTGTGTCTTGAATTGCTTGTCATTTCTGCATAAATGTGTTTCAAGATATTGTTCCACATGATCTTTTTATTTTATTTTATTTTTTATTTATTCAGAAACAATGCATGGTCATCTTTTTTATTTATTGGGTGGGGGAAAAAGAAATTTTGATGGTTTTGCTAAGTTTGAATGTATACTGAGTTACTAGAAACTTAATTGCGAAAATCAGCTAGCATCTGGTTGCATGAATTTCTCAAAGAACTTGTCTTATGACTAAGAAGTGCTCATTCTTTTAACCATCTCTTACTCTTATACCTTGTTGAAATGGTCATCAAAACATAAAAAGAAAAAAGTTATTTAATTCTTGGGAGAAAAGTTACACTGTTTTATTACTCTCATAGGAGTGTGGAACCATCAGTTATCCTCATCACGTCAGTCTGGATTTGATTATCACAGAAATGCATTGAATTACCAAACTAGAGCAATAGTAACTAAAGCTGATTCATTGTTACTGCTTTCAGTTGATGAGGACTGACTTACAAGCCATGTGAATGGGCAGAGTTATGCAAATATTGTTTTTATAACAGAAGAATTAAAACACAGGCAGCCATTACAATGTGGGTGGTAGGATAGATAAGGATTTTTTTAATGCCTGTTTGATAGCTTTTAGTTCAATTTTTTTAATGAACATTACAAACAGGACATACTTTAAAAGTGTTTGATGTATTTCCAAAGAAAGAAAATGAGACATTTCATACAAGATTAAGTCTGACTGCAGGAAATTATCTGGAAATTCCCAGCCTTAAATTTGACCCCAGAAATCATCCTGGCCTTTGATATCTACTGCCTCTTTAAGTCATCTTCTCTCCTTCTGTGCACATGCAATATTTTGGTCTTTCAACATGCAACTCCTGTATCTTCCTCCAAAAATAAGGTTTCCAAGGAAGGAGGGTTATCTGCTCTTATGTGGAAAATGAGGGGATAAGACTGTGGATGCTCAAGTCTATAATGAAATCTGGAGGGCAAATATATGATATGTGAAGCTGAAACAGTTGAAGTCTGACCCCATCAAAAACATAATGTACTCTCATTTGTGAATGACTATTTCAAAAAGCTCATTGTGTAGTTGACTGAAACTATATTTACTACTAGCAGGAATTAAGATGGCAGAGCAAAACATGAGGTAATATAAACCTTTAAAGCAAATGCTTGGAAGGTATTTAGAACTGGTTCATACAATATATTGATTATTATGCAGAAATCTACCAATTTTTTTTCTTTTACACTAGAAATCATTTCTTTAAGCTGTTTCTCTTCCGGTTTTTGTATGTGTGGATATATGTATATGTGTGTATGTGTATGTGTGGATACATATACGCTTCTCTGTTACTTTGGTTTCATCTGTATAAAGATTTTTTTACTTACAGATATTTACTTTCCCCTCCAAATAACATCCTTCAGGATGCCGGATGCCTTCATTCGATTAAGAGATTTTATGCATATACTTTGGTCTAAACTTAATGTTCAGCAGAGAATTAGATCTGGAAAGGATGATTTCAGAACTACTGAGGGTTTCAGTGAAATAGTTTCATTATGGCAGAAGCAGAGCCTAACAAGTGGCTTCTGGCTTCAATATTAATTATATATGTTCACTGTAACAGAACTTACTTGTGTCTCTGTTTTGACTAGAGTGAAATTTGGTGAGAAAAAAGGCTCCGTGTGCCATCTAGTGGCAGTGTGCAGGTTGTATCACGAAATTTAATTCTTTGCTTAACCGAGGCATTGCTAGTGATACATTCAATTCAAAATGTTAGCTATAGATTCTCCTTACTAGTACTGTTTTCTCTCAAAATAGCACTTTAGCTTGGAGTTGGCAAAATTCTACAGCTGGTCTAAAGGAATAAATCTGATCAGTATTTGAATTTGTCCAAGAATTATTGATTTAATTAGAAATGTTACCACTACAGAATCAGCCTCATTGCTGTGTGAAAGAACACTATTTCTGTGAACATGGAGTGGACTTACTGGTAACGCTTAGTATTATTTTAAGTATTTTAAGACTTCACTTATATCTAACTGGTGTTACTGCCTTGAGAAACCAAGATCCTGGGAAAAGAAATGGTCTTTAAATTTCTACATTTCTGACCTTCATTAATGACTGTATCTCTCATGTGTTCTTTGAATCTCTCAAAAAATTCCAATAGGGTATTCTTTTTAAATTTTTTAATTTATTTTTTCCTTTAGAGAAATCCAAGACCAGTGACTCATCAGTTCCAACAAAATTTAGATTATTACAAAGCACGTGGAGCAGACTTGGTGAACAAAACCCGGTAAGCTACTTCTGAATGTGCTCACTGAACCAAAACCTTTCATAAAAAAATGTTTCAGAGTCACTTTTATCCCAAACAGGAATTACATAAGCAGCATTAGAAGCACTTGTATTTATTTCATGCCATTTATTTTGAATTTTACTTTGCCTATTCTTACATAAAAAATGAAAGTATTGCAGTCAGCTCACTGGAATTTTTTTAAGGTTAAAGACATTCATCCACAATGACATGTATAATAGAAGCAGCAGGCAAAATACTGGCAATGTGAGTTCTGTAGCCAAACTACTCCTGGTGATACATCTGATTGAAATCTGGAGTATCCATGTACCAGAAGCTGTGTAAGTTAAATAGAACTAATGTAAATTCAGTTTGAAGTAACTTTTATTAAACCTTTTTGCAGCATTCATCCCTTGTTTTGCAAATGGTTTGTACTACTGCTGCATAAAGTCCTTGTCAAGGCCATTTTGTCTGATGGTCACAAGTATAGAGGTACCCATGCCACAACTAGGTGGCCACAATGTGGGCAGTAGTTGCAGGTGAGTGGTGGCAGCTGATGGGCACTAGGCAAGCCAGCACAAGATGCAATGCCTTGCTTCACTTTATAGCATCACTGACAGTTTCTTGGATTGCTCACAGCCCTGGCCAAACACTGGCTCTGATGTTTCATAGGAACTTGCAGGCTTTTCAATGTTTGCACTTCTGTCAAATTCTATTTAAATCAGTCACACTAAAAGCTAGCTAAAATTAAAATGGAGTGGATTTAAAAGCTCTTAAAAATGGAGATTAAAGCTGAAAAGTGATTGCAAAAGCAACTTTTTTTAAAGAAAAGGCAGGCTTTAAAGTTAGGGAAGGGTGTCAAAAATTACTGCATTCTGTTGCATTTTCTTGATGGTTTGTATTTATATCATGGTGGTTTTATATTTATTCTTTCAATAAATAGTCTCGAGAGTTGTCTAAATTTAAAAAAAAAAAAAAAATAAGTTATTTGAAAATTCCAAAAGAAACATCTCCAGGATTCTGAAAAAAAAAAAATTAAAAATAAAAAATCATCAAGCCCAAACAAGAATGACACTTCTTGGAATTATAAATACTGAGGAAACAGATGTCCATTAAATTTATGTGGGGATATAATCATTGCACACATACCTACAGGGCACACACTAAAGGAGAGGAGAAATTGTTTACAATAGTTCACATAGACAAATAACTGGGATAAATTTATCTCAACACAGGAGCATTTAGAGTAGGTCAAGTGTAGTAAATCTATTTAAGATTGGACTGAAGAGAGAACTGGTAACATTAGGAAATCAGGTTCTGCAGTGAGCAGAAAGATGGATTAGATCAGCTACCAGCTCTTTTTCATCTTTAATTCCACAGGATCAATAATATATTTAAAATATCTTGGCAGATCACTAATATGTATTGCTTATTTTACCACATATAAAACTTTCTAATCTGTCATGTTCATGTATTCATCTCTTATCTCTCATAATGGCTACCTACTGAAGAGAGAAATGCCTTTGAATAAGTCTTAAAACAAAACATTTTCATCATAGCAAAAAAACTCAGGGATTGAATCATCTTCCTACTGCTAGTTTAAAAATACATCATTCACAGTCAAGGTCAACAATGCTTACTGTGATGGAACAAAGTTGTTTCCTTCATGGATGGAATTCACGTCTCCTTGATACTCATATTTTTAAACTGATGCCTTACTTTTAAATGCATCTGCTGATAAGTCTACAATATTAATCAATCGGCATTTTTCTTGTAATTGTTGTGCATGTCTGGTACATTTAGACGGTTAAAATGTAGACATTGATCCATGTTTAATGACTGTAATCATGTTTTGCATTAATATATCAGACATTTAAATGGTAAGAAAGAGATACATTGTTCTTATCTTCCTGAACTTCAGCTCAGTTTTAACATACCTCCTCCAGAGATGTAGCACCTCGCTATTGTTCACTTTCTAAAGGTGTGATTCAGAGAAGTTGCACAAGTTTTACTTCAGAATGCCTTTTTTTAAGACCACCTCTTGACAGGAAATTTAGGTGGCATCATTATTTTTCATGTATGTATTCTGAAATTATCAGTATCAGTTCATAGCAAGTATTAGGAGCTGCAACAACTATATTTTCTAGTTCTCAAATAGTCATAAAACATGATAGCACATAATTGTTGAAAGCATTTTTTTAAATTGTATTCCATAAGTAATGGTTTAGAGAAGAATTTTGGTGTCTAATTTTCCTGTAAAGTGAAGTTTCTCAAAAAGTCTCTTTCCAGCCATCTGAAAAATGCGATTATACTAACTTTTCCTGGTTTGTATTTATGTCAAAGCAGCAAATTAAAGAGTGTAGAAGGAAAACTGATAGGTTTTATTAAGCAAAATATTGCTGAAAAAAAAAAAAAAAAAA
>NDXB01001844.1:27000-48610 GCA_002631895.1 Agapornis roseicollis | reverse complement strand
TTTTATGAAGAAAAAAATGTCTAAAAAAAAAAAAAAAAAAAAGAAACAAGAAGGAAACAACCTGTTAGACACAAATACAAGCTTCTTTGTAAGCTTTGTCTCCTGCATCTGAGGACCCGCATGATTCCAGTGGTGCAGTTATTTCAAAGCATCCAGTGGCTTTGTTGCTCAGGTAGCCTGTCAGAAAATACCATTTTTTGTGCAAAGTCAAGGGTTTTTTACTGATTGTCAAGGCTGTAGACCTGTGACAACACAAACCTGAACTTAATGTGCAAGCCACTAAATTCTGTCTAAGGTTATGTTTCAGGTGAGTGAATGATATATACTACCCCACTCTTGGGTGGCAAGTTTCAGCAGAATGAGAGGAAAATACATCACAGTTTGGATTCTGAATCTCAGCTACGTTATTACTGTTATGACCTTTGAAATCAGGATCTAATTAGATTCATTTCAAATTGCTGATAATCAGTTGATATCTGCTAAGCCAGCATTTGGTATTTCTTCTTCCACCTTCAAATCTACAATCTTTGTTTTCTTTCTGAAATGGACAAGGCATTAAACAAAAGGCCCTGTGCTGACTCTTCTGATGCAACATACATGTGATGGAATATAAAAAATCTCTTTTTTTTTCCTTAAGTATGTCTGCTGTACCTTGGGGAACTGATTACTAAATTAATCTGATAGGTAGTGGCAGTGTAAAATTTAATAGCAATAGTTTTACTATGTCCTCTTCTTTAAAATCATTATGATATATTCAGTTTGCTTTTGAAACCATGTGGGACTCCTCCAAGAGTGTTTTATCATTCTGAAGATGCTCTCTTTGTAGTGTGTTTGTCAGTCATTCTCAGGTGGCTACAGAAAGCCTTTTTGTAGTATCAGCAGCAATCAATAAACTGCGGAGACACAGAAACATTCTGTAATCATCATTAAAGAATCATTCCTTTCCAGCTTCTGTAAATTGGGAAGCAGCACTTTGTCCCAGTCTTTGTGCTGATGCTCCTCCTAAAAAGTGCTACATGCTGTCTTTCTTCATCACCAGTACATGGCAGAAGGGCCCCGTGCAGCTTGGGGCTGTATCTCATGAGTGTGCCAGGCTCACATTCTTTCTCCTGCTGTCTCATTTTAACTGTATCTATTCTGAGTCTAAACAACTCAGCTGTTGTTATTTTCTGGATATTTTCTATATGTGTTTGCACATTTATATTGTGTATTCTAAAAAAAAAAATCTCTGGAGACAAATAGGGAAATGATATGAAAAGCAAAATCAAAATCACTTTTCCAGGTGCCTGCACAAGTTACAAGTCACCCATATTAATTCATTTGTAGTTCATTTTTAGCTCAACTTCCCCAAAACATTGCAAAACTATTTTTTCCCCAGCACAGTGATTTTATTGTTTCTAATTACTATATTTCTTCAAAATTTTTAAAGACAGCTATTTATGTCACTGAAGTACAGATGAGTAAAATAAAACCTCAGGAGTGGAAGGGTCTCTGTGATTGTGACATGTTTCTGTTAAGGGTATTTCAAGCATTAATTATATAAAACAGGAAAATATTTCATGAACAAACACGAATGGCTTTACTGATCCCTGGGTTATGTGGTCACTTCTATTGGGAATCAGAAGTTTCATTGCCTCTTTATTTTAGACATTAAATGGTTCGTTTCCTCATTCTTAATGTCACATATAACTGAAGTGAATTAAATAGCCACTGTAGTTAAAAATTAACAATGATAAGGATCATGATCCAGTATATGTGTTACCTCCTGAAATCATTCTTCAGAAAAAAATTGCATTAGAAATAAAGATTCCTTTTATAAAGTGCTTAGGTTGAAATGGCTGGCCTGGGCAGAGCAAGAGACATCTAGGTCTGCCAGCCTAAAAATACAGTCTGGTGTTAGTTGAAAGAAATGTTAGGGCTTGAGTTATTTTAAACATCTAAGAGAATTTAACCTCACAGAATACTAAAGCAGTCTTTGGCGAGAAGTGCAAGGAGTCAGTTTCATAAAGTTTTCAGTGCTTTAGAGCCTGGACTACTTTTTGTCATTACTTCTTTTTTTTTTTTTTTTCATTTTAAATGGCAAATTAAGAAAATTGATGCACACTTTCTTTGTTTGGGATTAGTGTGGAGTTTTCAGGAAGAAAGGGCCAAAGCAATTTGTCCACTACTGGCTGGGAAAAGCTCACACCGCTGCAGTCCCTGGTGTTCCTGTGTATATTTTGCAGCGCAACTGTAGTATTGGAAAGGTGCAATGTAATGTTCAAGTCTTGGAATTCTTTTGGAGAACAGTGCATGCACTGCTGTGCCTGTCCAAACCATTGTCAAGGATGTGATGATTTCTTCTCTTCTTTTTCCAGTGCCAGTGCTAAGGCTGCCCCACTGAACATTAACAAAGTCTCCAACAGCCTACTGAATTTTGGCCGAAAGCTCATTGCTCCAGCTATGGCTTCAGGCGGGGCTGTGGGTGCTCCTGCGGGCGGGAGCAGCTTCTCCCCCTCTGCAATGCCTGTCAGAAGCACAGTGGAAGCTCCTCAGCACCAGCACCACCACCACCACCACCAGGCACAGCAGCAGAGGATGATGAAGTCTGAAAGCATGCCAGTTCAGCTGGGCAAAGGTAAAGGTGAAATGTGTGGTAATGTGATCTGTCTTAAGGACTGAAGAAAGTCCTTTTGTTGATCATATATCAATGGGTACGTATTTGGAGGAAACAAAAAGAAACAAACATAATTTTGTTAAATTCAGGACATCTGTGCTTAGTACAACAGCATGTTTGCAATGTAATCCAGCAGTCAATGTTAGATCAAGAATGTACAAATACTGTAGGAAGTTTTGAACCTTCAAAAAAATATATAACCAGAAATTGCATCAGACATGCCAACAAACTATATTATTACAATAAACACCAGCCAGTTAATTTTTCAGTGCAACATGTTTGTAACTCTAAGATTAATTTCATATAGGTTTTCTGAGGTTATTGGGCACAAATCCGATGCATAACATTGTTAGCTAAATACAAGGGAAGGACATTTATCAATTTAGATCATTTACAATTAGATCAATTACAGAGTAATTCTTAATAAATGTAATCTCATTCCCTTTAGAGAATGTGGTGTTTATTTGAGAAATTATTTGAACAATAACATATATTTGCCTTTTAATAATTTCTGATGGTCTTCTGCACTTTCTATGCTTAGTAAATACTTCTTTTTCCTAAGCCTGTTTTTTTTATATATATAGATATATTTCTTGAGGACACTTTATTCAAACAACAAAGTCACAAGCTCAGCTTCAGTAGCTGTTTTCTGTACTCTGCCACGCTCAACATGTGTAACTGCTTTTCATCTTCAGACAGCCTGTGTCAGTATATTCTTTGCATGGGGTATATAGAGTGATACAGTGCCTGCCACTTCCAGCAACTTATCCTGAGTGGCAGTTCTAAGTTTGAGGGCTGGTGCTGGTTGACCTGAACCATTACATAGGATTGCTTCATATTTTTCAGCAGATTTGAAAGTGTAAAAGAAGGGAAATAATACTTATATCTGAAGTTGGCATTCTTTCCCTTTCCTGTGGCACCCATACGGTCCAAAGGTAGTCCTTTCACAATGCATCACATCCCCAGCAGACACTGGGGACCAGAATTGAAAGGTACAACCACCTGCTTGAAGCAGAAAGATACAGGCACATCTGTAAGGGCCACTGCAACTGCTTGGCAAAATCCAGGTAGGCAACTTCAATCAGAATCAGAGAATAATCTGAGAAATTGCTCCAGTGAGGGTTTTGCAGTACAAATGCAAAACTGAAGCACAGTGAATCTTTGATGCAAATCCTCTTCACAGCAATGGAATTAAAATTAGGTGTGGAATGAAATTATTTTCACAATTTTTGAGAGGCTATTTTTTGCTTAAAAAAAATAAAAATATCCTTAGTTCTCATATAACATTCTTTTTTTACTTTTTGGTTTAAAAAGTGGTCCTCAAGTGGTTATTTTCTTTCCCTGCTTAATATAAAACAAGCATACAATTTGAAGAAACTTCTATAGATGGAATCGATTGTAGGTTAATCTTGGTCTGGGTGGTCAAGGATGACCCTATTTACACTTGTATGTGGCAATTAACATGTTGCATCATGCAGAGATGCACCTCACACTTCCCATAGAAGAATCAGAATGAAAACTTGTAGTTACATTTGGTCATTGTCATATTTCTGTACCAACAAGAATTTGGAGATTTGGTAAAGCTGTCAACAAAGTGAGCAAATTTATGATGTAGGGCACAAAGCACTTCATGGTAAGACAAAATAAAAAGAACTGCAGTGCTTTATTACCTGCAGCTTCTTCTCACCCTGTGCTGTTTATACATTTGGTACAACACTTGAGGGTAATTTAAAGGCAACAAAACGTAAATACACTTTCTTTAATCAGTTGAGATGAGTGAGGTTTGTTCTACATATTAGTGCAAACTACAGTTAGTTTGTTGTTCCTGACTGCAGTTTGCAGTATATTGCCTGTGGCAGAGGAAGTAGAAGGAAAGTCTCTTAAAGGCTGCCCAGTGAATTGTCTCTGAAGTAAGTTTAAATGTAGAAATAGCTTAGCAGAAAAAAAAATTAACCCTCTTTGCAGTGACAGTATGGCGCAGACTGTTTTGAAGCTTGATGCAGATACCTTTGTAAACAACCCAGCACTACCTCCATCAAGCCTTAAAAATGCATATAAGTCTTCAGTTCTTTACAGGACAGTATCAGCACCTCAGGAAATTGCTGTACCGTCTCCAGTGAATGAGGGCAAACACACACCTCCTCTCCCCAGCTCTGAGAAGTTGCAGGTACTTCTATCCCAGTCATTAAGATTCAGGATTTAGAATATATTCATGCCTCAGAAGCTCTCATCCACTCCTCTTTGTGACTAACTTTATACATGCTTTTTACCTTCTACACTGGCTTTTTTTGAAGTCTGGATTCTGCCCTAGCTTTTGAGTATCTAAAAGCTATTTGGCATTGTTTGTAACTATAGGGCTCCCACGTTGCTGACTAGCTGTCACTAATTGACTTATATTCCTGTTCTTCACTGTATTTTCAGCTCTGCTTAACCTCCTGGAGCTTGGTTATCTAGCTGAGATAGGCAGAGGCACGGATTTAGGATTTAAATTGATAAGCATCTTCACTTCCAGTCGATCTAGCACTCACAGGTGCTCAGTTGAACAGTATAATAAACCAAAGTGCTGTAAGTCTAATCAATAGGCACCAAGTCATAAAAGAAGCCACCCATTTTCCTCATATTGTATTACTTCTTTTAGGTTTAGAACACTCAAGTAGTGCTGGTGATTTAAATTAATATCTAGATTATAAATTTGAAGGGATTAAATTAATTGCCTGATCTAATTTTTTATTAAGTGTGAAGGCCTTGATAACAAAATAACTTCCAGAACTGGCAAAATAATCCTCTCCCAGCTTTAACAGCTCTATTTAGAGAGTTACCACTCACAGACAGCAGCAGTGACAAGTGTCATTCCTATTGCCACCTCCAGGGGTAGCTTGTGCTGTACTCTAGATGAGGGATGATTGGTCTACATAAGCAATAGTAATTATTTCTCACATTGAAGTTTGGGTACTTACTGAACTCCTTCAAGAAAAACACACGTATAATTTACATAATGTAAATGAAAAAACAGCAGACTAATAAAAAAATATAAATCATTGCAAGCCTGTAATTCCAGATGAATCTTCAACATTACAAATCAGGGTTGAAGAAGTATCCAGCACCTAATTGGAAGTTCACTTCCTCCTGATAATATATTAATCCCATTCAGTCTGTCCTTGGCAAAGAAGATCGGGTATAATTACTGATTAGTTATGCAGGGTAGCCTGCTAATAGAAATGGGTTTCAAATATTCTCTTGATCCTACAAAATGAAGGAATTCATTGGCACAAAGTCGAGTTCATTGGATTGTCACTTGAGTTCATTGTCTTGAAAGAGAAAAATATTGATAACAAAAAATATTAAAAAAAAAAAAAACCAAACCAACAACCAACAAACAAAGCCAGAATTGTTGCCCTTCGTGTTCCAGGGTTCTTGAGCATTCAAATACTGGATGCTCTTTGAATCCCAAACCGCAGTGTGTTGCCAGAAAAAAGCACTTATTTTTTTCACTTCTTCCCTGATAGTTTTCTTTCTAGGGCCTTTCACGCTGAAATCCAAAAGGCTTTTGATGTAAATGCTGGTTTATCACAAGGACACGTTAGAGGACCATTTTGAAGATGATGTTTTGCCAAAACTGTGACCAACTGTTTAAAGAGTTTCCAGACTACTGTTTGTTTTTATGAGCTGATATTTCTGTGGTATTTGTTGTAACATGAACAGAATTTCCACAGCCACCCAATATACCCTGAAGAAGTAATCTCCTTATTTAGAATTATTTATGAACCGTGTCTAGAAAATGAGTGTGCTTTTTCAGAAGGAAGAAGTTGTCCTTACTGATAGCAGAACTGAATAAATCTTAAAGGGCTAAAACACTGATTAACAAACGCTTTTTTTTTTTTATTTTCAAAAAAAAAAAAAAATTTTTAGGCAATTATGAAATCCTATTGGCAGTAAGAATATTATTCTCCCAAATTAGCAAAATGACACTGTCAGTGCAAAGTACCAGAAACAAAATGGATTTAATCAATTGTTTTAGTGTAGATTTAGCCATAAACTGATCTCTTAAAACCACTGCTTTTCTGCACATGTCAGAATGCCGGATATAATGCACTGAGTATGAAAACTTCCAGAGTTTTTTGCCAGCTCTCACAATGCTGTTTGTGTTCAAAGTAGGGGCTTCCAGCGAGAAACCCTGCAGTTGCAGCTCTTTACGTCTGTGAATTGCACAAGCTGGGGACACCTTCTAACGCTGTTGTTTGTTCAGCAGGCGAGGCAGAGGCAGAGGCAGATGCTGGGCTGCCGGGCCCTGCGCAGCATCCCCCTGCGCTCCCAGGTACTGCCGCAAAGCCGCTGCGCGGGTTTTCCCAAGCGTGGCATCTCCATTCACTGCCGTTGGCCATCCACCGAGTGGCACTGTTGTGTAAAGAGAAAAAAATCAGCTTCACTTCATCACTCCCTGGTGTGCTGTGTGTGGCCCTTCCCTTACATTCGCTGTACACCAGCATCTATCTTCGTTAAAAATGTGTATTTGCCTTGTACTTTGTCGTCTATTTCACCTGTGTCCTGTGGGACCATTCGACCATCAGTGCCTCTTTTGGTTGCATTACTTCCCTATTCTGTTTGAGGCAGGTATTTTGAGTTGAACAGCTACTTTGATGCACTTGACTAAAGAGGAACTTACCTGCCTTGGCCTGAAGTAATAAGCATACTGATTTGTGTGATGAGATGGTTTGATAGAAGCCTTTGTTCCAGTCTCAGAGTAGGAGAAAAGGGAAAACTAATTTATCTGAAAAGTTTCATAAAACTTATTTCATTCTTTTTTGCAAATTTTAATACTCTACATCCTGACTATAGCAACTACAGAGTAATAGATGAGCAGTTCAGACTGGTTTTGAATTATATATTGTGCTGTACTTCTGTTCTTCTTGGTATCTTTTTCCTTGTTCTCCTTATATCTATGAAGCTATCCTTTCCTTCTGTAGGAGCCAAACAGAATGAACCATTAGTTTTGTGTTCCTTTTGTGGTCTTCCTCTGATTTTTTCATATATTTCATTAGAGACCTCTGAAATTTCATGGTTATCGCCACTATAACTTAACTCAAATGTAGCAACACCTGAAGATTGGGTTTCTTTCCTTGTAATTTTTCCTCACTCCTCTTGTCAACGTTTCTTTACTTTATTCTAAGTCCTTATTATAGATCACATGACATTTAAACTTTCCTTCTTCTTTTCAAGATATTACATGTCTCCACCCTCTGCCCTGCCAGCCATACCAACAGTTTGGTCCCTTTTCCCAGTATGCCACACCTGTGTATTTTCCAAATGCTTTTGGGGCAGAATATTAGTAAACGTGGGGTCAGCCCTGGTATCCTTAGCAACAGGCAAGTAGTGAGCCAGTTGGGAGCCAGCACATAAAGGTAGCGCTGAAAGGTTTTGCCTCAGAAGTGCATATTTTTAGTGCATGAAATCCTGTGCATCATTGCTGTGAACTATTTATGCATCTTAGTGTGCATATATATATATATATATGATTGAGACATCCTACACAGAAGCGTGTTCTGACTACTGCTTACATCAGGAATTCTTAACTATTTGTTCTGTGTGCCTTGTAAACATTTATTTAATTTATGTGCTTGCTATTTCTTCAGCCTGTTTCATATTGGCTTTAGGACCTTCTGGTATGTGCTTAGATGGTAAGAGATTAGATTTCTCTAATCTTCTTTTAAGGAGGCATAATGTATTTATCTAAGATTGATAGAATGAGCAGAAGAAAATGAGAGTTTTGATTCAGTGATGTTCTCAAGTTGCTGATTAAACTGCTAAAGAAGGAGATGAGTTTGGTTAGTTATTATGCATCACTTTATACATTTTTATTCTACATGGAGGGTAAGAGTTCTGGATTGGTGGGTTTTTTTTCTTTCTTTTTCTTTTGAGGATACTAGAAACTCTCTCTAATGAATTTCTTGTTTAGCTATTGAGTGAGGAAAACATACTACACTGCTTAATAAGAAAGATGCAAAATCAGTAAGACACATGACAAAGAAGACACAAATGGCATTTTGTGTAATCGTCCCAAGATCCTGAAATCTCTGCATTGGTGCTACAATGTTAATTCCAAATTTAGGTGAGGCTTGTTATTGCCTTGGAAATGGATGCACACATAATAAATCTGAAAGAATTCAAAAGCATCACAGTGACTTCAGTTAAATGTTCCACTAAAAGTCTGTGTTGGAAAAATGATAGATGGCTTTTTTTGTTACATTAGGGAAAACATGTATGATTAGTATGATTTGTCTTTCCACTTTCTTATTTATAATTGCAGAAATTATGTCTCCCCTGGAAATTGAATCCAAGAACTCCGCTTTCTGTAATTATTAATAAGTGCTATTCTTTTTGTCTTGCTTAATTCTTGATCACATCCCCAAATAATCATATAGTGTCATAGCACTGTTCACAAAGATGAAGTTAAATAAAAATTTAGTGTTTCCTCGTGATAGTTTTCTCAGGGTTGCTTATTCATGCAGGAGGATAAGGTACATCCTAAATGTTCCTCTTACCTGCGTATAAAACATACAAAAACAGTATTTTTATCACTTCTGTTTTACTGAATCTCTGTCTTGGTTTCTTTCCATCTTGTATTGCTTTTATGTTTCATTTTCGTTATATTTTATGATCTATAAGAACCAGATAAGTCAAAGCTGTTTGTGTTACTTGAGCAAATTCCCCTTTAAGACAGTTGTATTGTTCTGTCCATGAATTCTCAGCTATACATATTTCTTCTCTTGTTTGGTTATGCAAGTAGTTGTATATTCCATTTCTCTAAACTTTGATCCATCTTCTGAAGAGTAGCTATTTAGGAAGTAAAGTGGTGGTCATAAGGATAGTTCTCTGTCTTTTCAGTTTCCTGTTATATTTTGGACTTCTTTTCCTTAGAACTGAAACACAAAATATACGGAGGAAAAAATTATCTACAAATCCTGGTTTTCAGCATTTTACCAAACTATTATTTCATGTGCATGGGCTCCTCAAATATGTTTAAAGTGTCGCTCTCTCAAATTAGATGAACTTTTAACACATAACCTGCTTCTTTGCAGGTGAAGTGGGTTAAGCATGGGCCATGAAGTGGAGACATATGTGGAAAACATGCGTTGTTCATTGTTCAACTCTTCTTTTTTTAGTTGGGGATTTTTTTAATCTTCATCCTGTATGGAAGATATCTTCTTATTATTTGGATGGGAAAGAGAGTCCATTTAATCTGATTTATACATAATAAAATACTTTTTCATTTTACTTTATTCAGTCCAACAAATAGACTTTTTATATATTTAGCATTTATATTGGCTGCTCTGGCTTAGCTGTGTGAATTTCTTTTAAAAATGCTTTATTTGCTAAAATATGTAATTCCATGTGTTCCAAACTATTTTTAAGTTTTACCTACTGTAAAACCACAATTCCATTGTAAACTGCCACTATGAAATGCCTAAAAAGTGTTCTTCTTACATAAAGGCAACTGTAACGATAATGGTGTTGCCAAGTGACATGATTTTATCCTAAAATTAGAAACCTTCAAAAAAAACTTCCTTCTGACAGAAATATTATTGCTGTTTGCCACACAGTGTATTCTCCTTTTCCATTTACACTTATAGAACTGAAGATCCATATTCATATGATTAATGCATGCCCCATTTCTCTATAAAATGTGAAGGCAAAAGTTAGGCCTCTGCCTCCTGCACTTTAAAGAAGCTGTTCAGACTAAATGATAGGTGATAAGTAACTAGAGGAGGGCTAGGAAGAAACATTAAAAAGCAGTTTAATTAAGTTGGTGAGAAGGAAACAATATATAATGGAAGAAGTTGGAATAAGGAACCTGAAGAAGCAGAAGAGACAATGTGGAAGGATCTGAAGAAGAGGAGAGGCAGACAGAGGAAGGTCCACAGGAGTATGAGAAGCAGGGCATAATAATGGAGAGATGAGCAAAATAAAGTAGAAGAGAATGAAGGAGAAGGTGGAAAGCAGTTTATATGCTGATTTTCTTGCAGAAAATGTCAAGAACATTAAACCTAGATCCTTTATTGCGTTTTGTCCTTTTTGGTCTGTTTTGTTACATGTGACACTTTGCTAGTTCAGTCTCTTGGCATTTAACATTCTTGCTAAGAGGACATTTTAAGTACATCTGCATTTATTCTCTTAAGAAAATGTGAGTTGCTGGTTTCATGTGGCTGCAGCTGTGCAATATATGCTGTGTGGGTCAGACACCATTGAGAACTTGTCTTGGGCTTTGTCACCACCAGGCAGGTGGCCAACCACAGCACTCCTGACTTCCATGCGGCTTTGAGGACAGTTACTGTTCTAGATCTTAAGTGACTTGATTGAGATGTTTCTGTGTGAATAACTTTTTCTAGTTGTTCCCTTTGGTTTAAACATGTTTGATCTCAGCAGAGCTGGTCTCCTCTTGTATCTAAATCTAAATTTCTTTCTGTGTTTTCTGCAGCATTTTTTGCCTCTTATTTTCTCATTTCTTTGTCTTTTAGTTTTCTTTTATTCTCTAGAAACTTGTCTCATAGAGGAAGACCACAGTGCATAATGAACTGTGTAACCCATTCTGGAAAAGGAGTTCGTTTTGTGTTTTCAGAACTGGTAGTGCATCCACAATGACAAAAGACTAAATACATTGCAGGGTCTTTGTGGTAATATGTTGCTTATCTGGGAGTAAAGCTGGCATAGATAGTGGGAAACCACTGGTTTCTGTGAATTCAGTAACAGCCTTGCTAAGCAGATGAAGATGCTGAGACATCTGAGTGATTTGATTTCAGAGGATCGTTCTTAATTCGTTAGATGGCAACACTAAAAACAAAGGAAAGGAAAAAGAACAAAAGCAAACTCATCAGAATAGTGGACAAAACAAGAGAAGGGAAGAACTCTAGAGCTTTAGTTTAATTTTTTTCAGAGTGGAAAATTCTAGAACTGCATTGGCTGACTCCGGATTGAGTTCCTCATACACATAATAGAAAGGTTTCTTTAAACTAGCACCTGTCCTAATTCAACACTTTCTTAATGAAAGTTAATGAAAACAGGCATATTAATTGTTTGGTTAATTTTCTTCTGGAGTTAATCAAAGTAAAATTTTAAATTAAATATTTCAAAACATGCTGTGGGCCTCAATTGGAAAAAATGGTCCTTACAAAAGATTGCCTCACTGCATACAGTGTCATGGTGTAACAGCCCAGGCATCTACTCTGATGCCTTCACTACAACAGAGGACAACAGTAGATTCTTTTGAAAAGCTGTATGAAATGACAAAAAGCGACTATTGAGTAGATTTCATCAAAATGTCTGTTAGAGACAGCCTTAAAATTTGAAGCATGAGAACTTTCTTTCTTTCCCAAACTTAATTTATTTTTTTCCTTTTGTAAGCCTAGGTATTGTCATGTAGATGTTCAGAGTTCAATCCATTCTTGGAATCTGACATTGTTCTTAACTGTCTTTGCCAAGTTTTGTAGTTTATTTGTTGAGAGAAAAAGGGTTTCTTTTGCAGTGTTTATGACATCGGATTATTTTTCTTATTATGAGCTGGTACTCATTATGCCACACAGACAAGAGGTGGTTTTCAGCCTGTGGATATAATAGGGTATATATATTAAGATGGTATTTATATATATATATATTTATATATATATTTATATATATATAATTTAGCATATATATATATACACTCTGGATGCTATGTGTTTGTTTATGTATCTATATATCTGTAATTGTCTGTGTATCTATATATACACTATTCTGCATCAGAGTAGTCCTTCAATCTCACAGTGCATGCTGACACACTCAACATTTCATTCTGTGTTGAGCTGTCTGTGAATCTTAGTGAATGTCAATTAAGACAAGGAAGTATTTACAGGAAAAAGAAACAGCCCATTGATTAATTCTTTTGTTCCTTTATACTTGCTTTACAGGCCAAAGTTCAAAAAACATCAGTTCATCTCCAAGCATAGAGAGCTTGTCTGGAGGACGTGAATTTACAGGATCTCCACCTTTGTCTGCATCAAAAAAGGATTCCTTTTTCAATACAATCTCTCGCTCCCGTTCCCAAAGCAAAACTATGAGCAGAAAAGAATCGGTGAGTTCTTTAACTTTTAAGTCGTTTTTAATGTCACACTGCATAACTTGTTAGAGGCAATTATTTCTCCCATTCATTAAGCACTTACACATGTAAATGTTTCCCTAAGCACACATTAATGGAAAAAGCAGAAATAATCTATTTCAACTGTTTCTTTTGAGTAACATCTCCATTAAGGCTTCCATCCTATAATTCTACCTGAAATGAAACTAAGGAGCCTGTTTCCTGTGAGAAAGAAAAGTCCTGTAAGTTTATTTGCTTTGTTAGACTTTTGGAGTACTTGTGAAGTTAATAAACAGTTCAGTGGGAAGCATGAATGCTCAGCAGATCCAAATATGTCCATCTGTTGTCCCTGAAATTCCCTAATACATGAGAGGTTTCCCAGTGTCTGTAGCATCTGTAGTCTGCAGTCACAGTTCTATTCTTGCACTGCTGTGACCTTCCGTTTGGCCACAAGAAACTATTATTTAAACAGATTGTTCTTATCCAAGAAAATCAGCTCTTATTGTGGGTGTGTTCCAAAGAAATTCTTATCCCATCAGAGAAATTTTAGGAGCATTACTTTGATAAACCTTATATGCCATGGAGATGGAGGGTTCCTGTTTATTTTATGTTACCCACTCTCTTCCTGATGATTAGAAACCAATTATATAGTAGGTGGAAAATGTTATGTTTTTTGTAAAGTGAAGGCATAGTGGTGTTCTCCATTCCGTTGTCACAAATGGTTGCTCATATAACTTCCTACTGATTTCAATAATTAGGAACTGTAGTAACAATATTTCTGTATTACAGCATTCTTTAGGTGTTCAGAGATAAATATTATGCAGAAATTCAATCTGAACATCTCAGCATTTTTTGTCTTTAAACAGCAGAATCTTTATTAATGGTCACACCATATTTTCAATTTGATACTAAAAATGTTCTAATGAAATGCACAACTTTCAACAACTTTGTTCAGGTTTTGCTCACTGAAAGAGAAGGTTTAATTCTTGTTCCACATGCTATAATGTTGTCTAAAGAAAAGCTGTTTTGTGGTTAGTCAACATGAAGCTATAATTTTGGTTTGTGTCCATTTAAGACAAATTGAATTGAATTTAAAGCTAAAACAACAACTCTGATATCTATATTCATGTCCTCATGAGTTGAAGAAAAATAAATATATGACTATTGAACTTTAATTTTTATGTGGTCTAACAAGATCTAAATCCAGCTCTCATTTGCGACCTTTGTCCAGGCCAGAACTTGGCCATTTTGCACTAGTAGAGTTCAAGAATAACTCCTCCTTAGTTCTTAAAGGAAAGAGACAGTTCTCTCATAGGAGACATAGAAGAATTTGCAATTATAATAGTCATACTCAATTAGGATCTATGAATGGTTAACATGTTTTTCAGGTTTAAAAACAAAATAAAATGAAAGTGATATTTAATTAATGCTTTTTTTTAGGGATTTTAGTGTTCATTAGAAAAGATCTGTAGATTTTTCAGTAGATTGATAATAATGATAAACTAAGGAGAGCATAAATTTTCAAAATAATTCTTTGAATGATGACATATAATTTACATTGCAGAATTTTATGATTAAACAGCTAGAAAAGGTTCTATGCTACCAAAATCTATTTCCCTATGTTCAGTTTTTGAATGACCTTTAATATAGGAAAAAGGATTTCATAGCAGCTCCAAGAGGAAAGGGTTTAAATGTGTTGTCTGTTGCTCAGGATGATGTCTGCTTTTTTTTTTCCTGTAATTTTCATGATACCTCATTTTCCACATAGAGAAGAAAACCCCAGAGGATTTATTCTGAGGTCCCATAATATTCATAAGTGTTCTCCAGTTCGTTAATTTACAGATATTTTCTGAAGGCAAAAGAAGGCATGAATTCAGATTTTTGGGGTTTTTTATAAAACTGAGCTGGTTTACCTTTATACTTTAAATTATACAGATTATGTTGTTAAGTATTGGGGATATTACTGTTCTTGGAATATAGTTGTGCATCAATCGTTTTATAAAAAGCTGGTTTTAAAATAAGGCATTCTTTGGTGTCGTGGATGAAAGAGAATCCGTTTTCCCTTCATCTTTGCATTTCTAATCAATGGAAATGGAATACATACATTAAAATACATCCTTCAACACAGAGTTAAAAAAAAAAAAAGTTATTCTCACAGATTAGAGGACATCAGTGTAACATTGTCATGGGATGAACAGGAATGTAGTCGTCACAGGTCACACCTGGAGTACTGGGTTCAGTTCTGAGCTCTGCAGTACGTGACAAACATGGCATACTGGAGAAAGTCCAAACATGATGAGGTGACTGTGGCACCTCTCCTATGACATAAGGTTTTGAGACCTGGGACTGTTCAGCCTTGAGAAATTCTTTCTTGGCTTGGGGGGATCTTATCAGTGTGTATACATACCTGAAGGGAGGGTGCAAAAAGCTAGGCTCTTTTCAGTGGAGCCCAGTGACAGGACAAGAGGCAGTGAGTGAAAACTGAAACGGTGGAGGCTCTGTCTGAACATCAGGAAACACATTTTCACTGTGCCTATGTTGTCCAAGGAGGTTATGGAGTCTCCATCCTTGGAGATACTCAAAAGCTGTCTGGACACAGTGACTCTGCTAGAATTGCAGTTGGACAAAGTCAGCCTCAGAGGTCCCTTCCAACCTCAGTCATTCTGAGATCCTGTGGCAGGATAAACTGGAATGTGACTTGTCTAAATTCTTTCCTTCCTAAAGCTGGTCCAACAAGTTGGGACTTTCTCTGCGACAGTTGTGATCAAAATTGATGCTTAACTTGATTCATTGCCTCCAGGAAAAGGATGTGTCCATACTTCATATTATGGACTTCTTAAGGTAGTGACATTTGCATTATATTTACTCTTCTAGATATTTTTTCCTCTCAAATGCAAAGATCAGTGGAATTACTTTTTTAGTGCTGTTGTCAGGAACAGATGTCCTCTGATTTATTTAGTTAAAAAGTGGATCTACAGCCTCAGGGCTGAATGCACAACATCAGATCATGTTTTGGCAACCCTCAGTAGTCTGATGTTTTTCACATTACTATTGAGTGGCACTCAGCTGTATGGTAATGTGAGGGTCACTGAAGGACTCTTTTGAGCTCAGTGTTGAAATGGTTCCCTGCCCCTTTATACAATTCGTGTCTTTCTGACAGGTATCACTTAGTTGCATTTGCTGAAGCTGACTTCCCATAAGCATGAACAGGAACTAATTTTAATCTATAATGCCTCCCAGTGCCCATTATCTTCTGGCTGTGTCAGTCTTGCTGGAATAAAGTCCTAGAAAATTTCCTCTTATTGCCTGCCTACTGCCATTTCCTTTTCAGAAGAGTTGGGAAATGGGGTGCATTTGTGGTCTGTTTGTTTCTCATGATGTTTCATTTACATCTCCAGCAACGATTAAGGACAGTTTACCACTCTTTTTCGGCAAATAGCAAAGCTGTTTAGACACTGATTCTGGCAAGTAGGGTTGGTTGGTCTCAGTTTCTGGCCAAATATTCTGTAAATTGCTTTCAGGCATAGAGGTATGCCAGAGAGGGAACTTTTGGGGCAACAATATATCAATTTTAAACAATATAAACATTTTAAAACCTTTCATTAAAAAAAAAAACAAAAAAAAACAACAAAACACAGAAGAAAGATGGTTTTGACTAAAAAACAAAGCTGTGATTCAGAGAAACTGTATATTTTAATTAGTAAGTTTCTACATAAAAGGTTTCAAGTTAAGAAAAATCAAATTAGCCATTTGGAAAATATGTTAGTTAAAAAATTCCCAAGAAGGAAACATTTCTAAGGAAAATCTGGAGCAGTTTATTTTCTTTACCAAAATGATTTACAAACACAGCCTATTGGAATCCTAATTTCTTAGCAAAAAATCCTGAACAAAAGTGCCATGCATCATGCTGAGTTTGACTGCACAGACTTTTTAATTAGATCAAGTTTCACAACATATGCTATTGTCCCGCAAGCAGATAGAAACCACTGTTACTGCCTGTGATTTACATAGCTAGTCTGAGTTAAAGTTATTTCTTTAGTACCCCTACAGGTTAGAAAATTAATTTGTGTCATTATTTTCAATTAAATAGTCATCTGCTCTACTGGCTTAGGAACCTGGTTTTAAGCATACAAACATGACAGTTTTGCTGGAGTAGAAGTGGTATACAAAAATCAAACCAATAGTAAAATAAATACTAAACAACCACATGTAGCAAATGATGCATGCAAAAATTCCTTTGAAGAAGACCATGCCTTTTGTGCATAGTACACATCTTGGGTACTTTTTTTATTCCATTTATCTTTCTCTGACTATTTTAAAATTGCTTTAATAAATTTTAAGCAAAATGCTTTTCAGTTCATACTTAAGGATGCCAAAAGTTTACTTTGAAATACAAATGCCCTTGATGATGAAATGCCCTTTTTTTTTAGTTAAGCATCATAAAATGTGCCCGGAGTCAGTTAGCATCAGTGTACAACAGTCAATTCCTTAATGAGTATGTTGGATTTGTTAATCCTGAAGTTAAAGGTGTGATGATTGTTCTCAGTGCCATTGAGCTTAATGAGCTTCAATGCCTTAATATTTAACTGCAGTTAATACTGGGGAACTTCTGTCTTCCTTATTCTGGTGTGATGGGCCAATTCAGACACCTGAAAAATGCAATTTAGTCAGTACTTTAGTGCTTGTCTAATATTAGGGATGGATGAAAAGAGTATTAAATCTGAGATGCTGCTGGGTCATGTGAGCAGAGTTTGTAAAAAAACCTCCCAGATATGTTGGAAGTGTGAGTGTGTTCTCCATTGCCTTCTCGGCTCCCACAGCATGCTGTAACTCAAGTGAAAGAGCTGAAAACAGTACAAGGAAAAATAAGCTTTCTTTTAGATTTTTTATTAGAAATACTTGCAAGTTTCACATAATTTAGTGAAACGACAGCTGTATGTGTGAGTGACAGCTTTGAATCCTAATGCTCCTTATCTTTTTTGGAGTGATTCATTTCAGGGGAAAGAAACTGTACTCTGATAAAAACAGGAAGTTAATTGTTTAGGAAAACAAAGACGAATAAAACCTCAAGTGGCTCTGCAGTGCTTTTTCTGTCATATTATGAGCAATAAACATGTATACAGAACAGATCTGTGGGGCCATTTGGAAGATCTTAAAAATGTCAGTGTAAACTATCATCTTTCTCTGGTACAAGACATTTTCAGCTACATGCAGCTGAGTTATACTTGCAACTTCTGCAGAGAAGCAAATTAGAATGTTATCATTTGAAAGAAGTAATAACTTTTGAAATTATTGGGTGGCCCCTTAAAATTGTCAGGGAGAATTTAAAAACTACCAAAATCATGAATGAATGAGACTGTCAGCAGTGTTTACAAATAGATCAAAGTGACTTGGGAGCCAAAAGTGCTATCCTTCACTCCAGAAGCAGGTACAGGACTTGCTCTGTGCATCCTCTTTCTGTACATTACACATAATCATAGAATCCTAAGGGTTGGAAGGGACCTTGAAAGGTCATCTAGTCCAACCCCCCTGCTAGAGCAGGGTAACTTAGACTACATCACACAGGAACTTGTCCAGGCAGGCCTTGAATATCTCCAATGTAGGAGACTCCACAACACCCCTGGGCAACCTGTTCCAGTGCTCTGTCACTCTCACAGGAAAGAAGTTTCTCCTGATGTTCACATGAACCTCCTATGCTCCAGTTTACACCCATTGCCCCTTGTCCTATCACTGGACATCACTGTAAAGAACCTAGCTCCATCACCCTGACACTCACCCTTTACATATTTGTAAACATTGATGAGGTCACCCTTCAGTCTCCTCCAAGCTAAAGAGACCCAGGTCCCCCAGCCTCTCCTCATAAGGAAGATGTTCCACTCCCTTAATCATCTTCGTGGCTCTGTGCTGGACTCTTTCAGGCAATACCCTGTCCTTGAACTGAGGGGCCCAGAACTGGACACAATATTCCAGATGCAGCCTCACCAAGACATTGATCATGAAGCTAATGTTTCAGCATTCCAGTGGCAAAGCAAAATACAGCTAAGGATCTGTGTTGGTGGTTTGGGCTGCCTGTTTTCCTGTTCAGTGGAAATCTCATCCCTTCATCCTGCTCTTTTAAGATATCACCACAAAATTACTGTCCATTTCTGTAAAAAGCTGCGACCTGCACTCAACCCTCCACAAAACCATGGACATGGATGAGAAACATCTCTCTAAATCAGGCTCTTGTTTTTATTGGGGGTTTCTGAGCGGAAAAGGTTTCTGTGTTTGGGAGATTTTTTTTCCCACTGAAATAAATTGTAGGTATGTGTTTAATAGCTCGATTCATATTTTTGTCTGTTTGGTTAAATCAAATCCTTCCTTATATAAACAACAAAACTTGTACTTGTGTTCTTTTAACAGTGTAGTATAAATGGTGTATATTTACAGTCCCTTCATAATCACTATACTTAAGTTTTACCCTCCTTAAACTCTGAACAATGTAATAAGAGATTCTAAAACCCCTAAATAAAAGCTCCTGATCTGGCCTGCATCCTCAGTCATGTTAGGAATCATATCAAAGGGCAAATGCGTCCAGCCTGGACAGGCAAGGGTTTAGTGAAGCTATTTTCCAACTGATGGTTAAAAAATATAAATGAGTGTGAGTTAAATGAACAGTGTACTTTGAGAGTCCTTCATAAAGGACTGGGTGTATGTTGAACTGAGTGTATACTAAAATGTTAATTCAGGTGGAAAAATTAAGAAACATAATTACTTAAGTACATGACACCTAATCACCATTTCAATAACATTTAATTAAATATCTTAGTAATCCATTAGGGAAGCATGGAGCATGAACTTTGTTCATTGTGGAATATCTGTATATTAATCATTCCATATCCATGTGCACTCAAGAATACTTATATTAATATGCATTGTTTCAGAGAGCCCAAAAATCATAAAACAGTGGGGGTTTTCCCCTGCTCATATTTCTCTTACATTTCCCGCAGTGGGCTTATGCAGTCTTAAAGGCCAGCAATGTGTGTACCAGATGGGCAGAAAGCCCTTCAGGTGTGATACCGAAACATTCGCTTATGTGTTTATTTATAGGTATTTCCAAAACACCTACAGTCATACCATCAAAATTAGTATCTCAGTTTTATTATTTATGAGGAAATATTCCAGTATTATTAAGCTAATTAAGTCTACAGCAGCACCACGAGAAAGCTTCTATCAGCATTCCTGTTCAAAGTGATAATTTCTGTTACCCTACAGCTCTCTCTGTTCTTATCTATTCCCTCACCAAGTAAAATGCTGTCTATTCTTCCAGTTGTTCAGTGCCTACCCATTCAGTCAGTTATGCACAATTTTTTGCTTTCCATAGATCTTCCAGCTTTTTATGCTTTTTGTTTTCCATCTCTCTCTCAGCAGTCCCATAGTGCAATGCCAGCAGGTGGACTTGTGCAGGCAGCAGGCTCATATGTCTTGTGTCTGCTTACAAAAGAGATCTCTTTCCATCCCTACTTTTTTTGTCCCTAGGCAAGAGCTTTCTCTATTACTCATGTTCATCCTTCTCCATCTTCCTGCTTAGGCAAGGTTATCTGAGGATAGAAGTGGAGTATTTTTAAGAGGAAAATACATGCAGGTTAGATGAAAACAAGTTCTGCTCATAATCCAGTAGCACAGTTGCTCTGCAACAGCAAAGCTGGTGCACTTGGAAGCTGTTCCAGTAATAGGTTCAACACAGAGAGCTGCTTTGGAAAATGCCCAAGCCCATGGTCCTTTGCCACTAATGTCTCCAGGCAAGGTGGGACATAGCAAACTAAGCTGAATCCAACAGTGCGACACTAGCAAATTGAGTTTGAACTTTTCAAGATGGCAATTCAACAGCAGGACCTGGTGTTTAGAAGCTGTGAGCCAAAGTTTCAGCTTTTTTCAGGATTTTTAATTGAAATGAAATGGATCCTTCAGGGGGCTAGGGATGATCCTCTGAGGCTCCATCTTTCATTTTCTTCCAAATATCACTTTACATAAATATTTTTACATAAACAAAGACATTAAATCAAATAAATACCTAATTATGCATCAACATAATGAAACAGGTATTTTGCCTCAAAGTCACTAATTTTCTGAGTAGAGATTATAAATATCAATTATGAATATTTTTTACCTTGCTGTCCTCCATCCTCATAAAACTAGAGGGCAAGGAAGAAGGACAAAGAGTTATTCTGTTTCGGAGCGAGAGGAGAAATAGCTGACCACAAACTTATTTCTTACGTATCAGAAAAGCTACAGATACATAATGCATTAAAAGACAGGTACATATATTTCACTCATCTTCAAACTTAAAGAGTAAGATAACCATACTTTTTCTTGCATTTTCAAAATGCATGTCTCCTTGAACAATGCTAACTAAAGGTTTAGAAATCTGAATGCTGAAAGGGCAGGTTTCTGGGTCATTGACTATTGTGAATTAGAGTTGCAACCCTTTCAGTTTTGTTGTGGTTTGTTCGCTGGTTTATGAGTTGGGTTTTTCAAGTACCCAAAGGGTGCCTTTTTTATTTATACATTTAATCCTTTAACAATAATGTGTTGGTTCTGTTTACATGTGCATAGCTTTGTATGATGCCATCCCTTTCTGTTGTTACTAAAAGAACACAGAGGAAACCTGGAACATGCTAATGCCCAAAAATATGTGCCTCTGCAGGTGAATGCCTTCTAGCATTTTAATTTATTGGCAAGTTTGTCTTGGTCTTATCCTTGTTGAACATTTTTATCCATGTTATAAAATTCTTTTCGTGGTTTTGATATTTGTTTCCAATCAGAGTCCTCCAAAACAAAACAAAAAAAAAAAAAAAACAAACAACTTT
>NDXB01001844.1:0-26933 GCA_002631895.1 Agapornis roseicollis | reverse complement strand
TGGTTTTGATATTTTTTCCCAATCAGATTCCCCAAAAAAAAAAAAAAAAAAAAAAAAAACAAACAACTTTTTTTTTGTAGTGTTGGTACATAACCTTGTTTAGATTGGCTCCTAGCAATCACAGTGGGTATTTTGTTGACTTTTCATTTTCTTCTTCTTCTCAGTAACATTCCCCCACCATTTTCAGAGGGCTATCACAGATCTATGTCCACTAAAGCTTATGCAGTGGCAGTTCTGTTTAGGGTTTTAAAATAGGTTATTGTTCTTCTGAATTCACTGCTTTGAGCAGAAGAGGATGCGTTATGCCCTGAAATACTTTAATTTTGTGAGCACTGCTTTTTTAATGTAGACTTTGAGGATTACTTTTTACCTGATTCATTTGTGCTGACTCTGATGTCCCCCGGTGTATTTTGAGACATACGGTACTACCAGAGAGCAAAATTTGTGTGGAAAAGTAATAGGCCAAAGTAATGATAAGAGAGAGGAGAAAAGAGGGGAAAAGAAAAGTATACTTCTGTAGGTTTAGTATTGTCCTTATCCTTCTTTAAGGTGGATAACTATACCACTATTTCATTATTAATCTGACAGAGTACCTGTCTGTGATTAAGGGGTTTAGATACTAGGAAACCATTAAAATAAGTATCAGCAAGTTTAAAGTCCGATTTGCTAGTCTGGGTAACTCTGCCTACTAGCATTACACAGTGAAATTAAGAGAGAGATTAAATAAAAGAAAAAAAGAAAGGCATCACTACATATGCCACCTCATACCATCCAAGGATTGTAGAAGCAGTTTGAGTTATAATGGTTTAAAACAAAATCAGAAGCAGGAGTTATGACCCCAGTTCACTGTGCATGCAAGTCCAAAGGAGCCAAACATATGTTTGTAGGATTTATCTGAAAAATACTGTACTTGAAATGTTTCATGTTGATGAAAATGTACTCAAAGTAATAGTAAAAAGCCGAACAACCTGGCAGTTGTGAAGATGTGAAGAACAGAAAACATCAATAAGGTGTATTTGGAAATATATTAAGCATGGGGATATTTCAGCCAGTGCAGAAATATTGGCAGGTAATGATTCAGCACAGAAATTAGTACATAACCTCTACTTCTGCAGGAGGTAATACCTGAAGGCACTATCTGAACTTCCTTGTGTCCAAACAGGGTAATATATTGATATCTGAAATTATTTAAATATATGCAAATGTTTCACAAATAGCAAAATTCTCAATGTAAAAGTGATGATATATATTCCATCCCTGACACTGATGTGCATGGCAAACTTGCATCCAATCATTTCAGCCCCTTCCATGTAGAAGAAACTTTCTCTAAATGTCTGCAAAGCAAATGTCTTCTGAAAACTCTCCTAAAAATTCCACTCTTCCATTGGCCACTAACATGCTGCAGCCATATCTGTAAAACTGACTAATACAGCCATATTGTTTCCATGTCCTCCCCATATGTGTGTCTGCAGCCATCTGTTGTCTCTTGGCTTACATTGCTAAGTCCTTTAGAAAAGCGGGTTTTCTTCTGTATGTTTGTATGGCACCCAGCAGAGCAAGGTCTTGGTTCTGATGAGGGCCCATGAGTGATACAATCAAATAATAGATAAATTACTACATGAAATAGATTAAAATTTTGTTTTCAATTCCACTGTATGCGATTCATTGTTCAGAAACAGTGGTTTCTAGTTTAAGTGTCAGCATATGCTGTAGACTGTTCTGTGGCTGGCATAGATCATAAAAGAATTATGGGAGTGTCAACCAACATTCAGCTGGTTCAAGATTAAAAGATACTGTATTTGATGGTAATATAAATCTTGTATTTAATTTTTAGATTAAAAAATGAAAGCTAAGTAAGTTCTCACAAAATGGAAGCAGTAGCCACTGCTATTTACGCCAGGGAAATTTGCATAGAATCAAATGAGAAAGCAATTTATGCCATGCATCTGATCTTGTTTGACATGTAAAATGCTACTGATATCCAAAAGGTATATTCTGTGTATATTTCCTGAATAAGCACTTAAATACAGGTAACTCTTATCAAGTCCCTGGCTTCAGGATTTCCATGTATGAATCTCATTTTCCCATTATCTTCCTCATCAGAGTTATTTTCTAATTTATCCTGCCAATGTGCCAGGAGTTCAGGGAATGTTTCCTTAATGTTCTTATTTTGAATACTGAAAGAATTGATAATGTGACTGGGCAAATTAATATAGGAAAAGTAGCTATTAACAAAAGAAGTGCAAGAAATCCCTGGTCTGCAAATCTGTGTAGTCTGGGAGAGTATTTTGGGCAGCACCATTACATGTTTATTTCATGACATACCTTTTTCATTACACTTTAGCTGACCTATCATTCACCAGCATCAGACAAGATACCAGATAGACTGGTCTTTTTCTCTGGCAGAGTTCTGTCACTTTTTGTGTTATGTTTTAAACTTCAGCATTATTGCTTAAACAGCTTAAATACCTGTAAACACTCTTCTCTTTGAAGATAGTTTCTTTTCCACTGTACTTAACACATGGTAGTGCTGCCAAATTAATTCATATTTAGGATTCAGCTTTAAGATGAATGGAGTTTTGCTATTCCCAGTGTTCCTGAATGAAGTGTTTGGATATATATTGTAAGATTTTCACAGCAGAATTTAGTCTTCCTTCATGCATAAACCAGACAAAGTACATATTTTCTTTAATTTCCTGAGCAGTAAGACTGAAAACTAACTGGTATTCTGAAAGAATGATGTTACAGTCCTGATTTTGTGAGTTCATGTCCCTGTTTTCCATACATCTGTATTAAACTACATGTCATGTATTTTGGAGAAAATTTGCTTAAACTGATAAAAACAAGGTTGAGAAAGAGTAGTTTCTTCTAAAACTGTGTTTCTTCAGGCTTTGGCTTGTGTATGGTGCTGTATTCGAGTGCCTTTACCATGTCTGCAACCGTTATTGCAGCTTGTAAAGCGATCAGCTGTAAAAGAGTAGGATTGCAATGTCAAAACTATAAAACTTTCTGTAATTTGTTCTTGAACGTGCTAACCATCTTCAGCTAGTCAAAGCTGCTTTTCTGAAACAGTAAAATTTGATGAAACACAGGGTATGGTAGCAGCATGGCTGATCTCATTATGAGCTCAGGAGAGAACGACAGATATAAAAAATTTACTTCCATAGCTGTCTTTGTAAAGGTGAGAAGATAGATGAAAGGAAAGGTAATAAAAAGGGAAGAGCGAGCTCTGGACAAATGGAAAGCACCAGAACTGTATAGATTGATGGAAAAAATAGCAAAGAAATTGCAAATAATTAATCATAAAGGAATTACTTTTTATGCCGAAAGAAAATAGGAAATGTAACAATGTAAGCAAAGTTCTGGATGTGGCTAAGAAGACAAATACAAGAAACAGAAATGTAAGAAGTCAAGTGTTTTGCATATTCAGTCTTGCCACAATAAGGAAAATAGTTGGAGATGTGCCTATGGAGGCACTCAAATAGAGTCTTGCTTTGACCTAAGGCATAAATACTATACCTGCTTCATATTGTTAGTGAAATGTAAATCAGTGTGGCATCACAAATAATATGCTTCCTTTTCATTCTCCAATTCAAGATGTTACTGATTATCTGTAAAATCTCTACATCATCTGGAATGTTGAAAATGTAGAGAAGTTTTCTGTGGACCCTGGAACTAAAGTTTCAGAAAATGTCATTTAGTTGGCTTTCTGCAAGATGGCATCATTAAATTTGCACATATTGGTCTCCTATGTCTGATGCGTGGGATTCCTTTGATTTGGTGCTTGATTTGTTTTTTCTTCCTCATAATGCAGCTCCCAGTATTAGAAAATGTTAAGATTATATGCTTTATAGGTTGTTTGATAAGTTGACATAGATTTTTTATTTTGGTTAGTAATTTAAATCAGTTATTTTCATTTTGTGGTCAACTGGTTAACCTTTGAGCAATGGCAGAATGAGTTTGAATCACTGTTCACGTGTTTCTGGTACTGTGTGTCAGATTAGCTGAAAGGTCAGTTTCTCAAGGAAGCGTAGACCATACTGTTTTTCTCTTGACTTACATTTAGTCTGTTCAAAGAATTTCTAAGTCTCTGTTCATGCATAAGACAGATCAAGTCAGCACTACAATTTATACACAAAATAAAAATGGTATCCAGGGTACTTGTTTTCTCAGCACAGTGCAACACTAAAGTTGGCACTTAGAGAAAAGCACGGCAAATACTGTCTGTACAAGCATTGACAGCATCTGCGCAATGATGGCTATAAATCAGTTGTTTCATCTATTACTGCTAAAGAATTTGACTTTAGAATAATAAAAAAAAGCCCTTTTTTTCTGATGGGTTTTGTGATTTTGCTGCTTACATTTACAAAACATTAAAACATTCATAATTTGCAGAACATATTCAGAAAGATAGTGTAAAAAAATTAGTCTCAGAAATGTTGATTAGAAGAGACCTCTGCTCAAGCTGCTACTTGGAACAGGATAATCACTAACATTGGATCAGGCCAGTGGCTTTGAATAGATACTCTACCACTTCCATGAGTAACTTCTTCCAGTGCTGCACTGCTCTTCTAATGAAGATTAGTTTCCTAATGACCAGTTTGAACCTCCTGAGGGGCAATTTTGCGCCACGGTCTCTTCTATACCATTTGTTCCTTCTGGGAAGAGTTTTATTACATGATCTGTGAAGCTCCATCTAGCTGCAGGCTTCCAGCAGATTCCCTTAGGCTCTTCTTTGCCAAAATAAGCAAGCTCAGCTTGCTCAGCCTCTCCATTAGACCTGTAACCATCATAGTAGCCTTGCACTGGACCCTCTCCAGTTTCTCAACATCCTTTTTGAACTGGAGATCCAAAACATTATTCCAGGTGAGGACTCACAAACACAGAGTAGGTAAGGGTAATGACTTTCCTGGATCTGCTGATGACATTCCTCCTAATATAGCCCATTGCACTGTTTATATTATTTGTGGTAAGAGAACCTTATTAGTTTATAAACAATTCAGCAGCCACTGTAGCCTCTAAATCCTTTTCAGCAGGCCTGAAGTGTAGCAAGTTCCTTCCGTGTCTGCACTGGTGCATTGAGCTTTTTCTCCTCAGGTGCGGAATTTTGCACTTACTGAAGTCTCTAAAACAGAAACCTCAAAATGTTTCCCTTGCCTAGGCTTCCAGTGTCTCATGGTGTTTCTGAATTGAAGTTCTACCAATCAGCACTGCAGCCACACCTCCCGATTTTGCCTCATTTGAAAATCTACTGAGTGTACATTCTGTCTCTTCATATGGGTTGTTGATGAAGATACTGAGCAGTATTTTCATAGCAGTCCATTAGTTACTGTGCTCATTTCCAGTCACCGTCTGGACATCAAGTCACTGACTATTCTTTGAGCTTAGGGATCTGACCTGTTTTCAAGCTACCTAAAATCCTTTCGTTCAGCCCATACTTTGTCATATTATCAATGATGATGCTTTTGGAAATGTGCCAAAGGCCTAATTAAAGTAAAAATATATTGCATTCACTGCTCCCCTTCATCTGCATGGCAAATCATTTCATCATAGTGGGCAACCAGATGGGTCAAGCATGATCTGCTCTTTGTAAATCCTTGTTGACTTTTATCGATTATTGTCTTGTCCTTTACATGTTGGAAATTGATTCCAAGAGGACATGCTCCATGATTTTTCCAAGGACTAAGGTGAGGCCAATAGTTGTATCATTTCTTAGATCCTCCTTTTTTTTTAATATGAATGTAAAATTAACCCTTCTCCAGTCATCAAGGATGTCCTGTAATAGCAGTGATTTTTCATGATCACCAGTGGTGTTGCAATCACATTGTCAGCATTTTCAGCACTCGTGGATACGATGATTCCTTGTGGCCCCATGTATTTGAACACATACTGCTTCTTCAGGTATTCACAGAACTATTTTCCCCCCACACCCCTTTAGACATCCCTCTCCTTCCTAAACTGTACATGAAGAGATCTGGGAGCAGACTTCGCCTAAAAAGCAAGAGGCAAAAACGGTATTGAGGGCTGCAGGCTTTTCTATATCATCCATCATTATCTTATCTCCCCTAGTAAGCAGCAGACCAGTGTTTTCTTTGAACCTCCTTTTGTTGCTCTAGTTCTTGTAAAATATCTTCTTGTTCCCTTTACTGTCCCCCATTATTTTAGCTCCAGCTGGGTTTTGTTCTTCCTAGTTTTGTTCCTGTGCCTGAACAATGATTGTGTGCTTTGTTTCCCGTCATTGTCTCCACATATGTGCTCTCCATTTCCATCTCCATATGTGCTTTTCCCATTTTAGCTCATTAAGAAGCTCCTTACTCAGCCAAGTGGACTTCTGCATATTTTGTATGTGGTGGTTTCTCATGTATTTCTGGGTTAGGTCTCCTTCCTATGACAGACAGTCCTCTGCACTAAGTCAGCAACTGTTACGAAGATGTTATTCCCCTTCTTTGCTAGGTATACCTGTTCTCTAAGTTGTCTTTCCTCATCAAATTGGTTCCCACAAGCAAAATAGTGGAAGCTTAGCTAGTGCTAACAAATATGCAGCCATGTGTAGTTTACTGGATACATCTGCTGCTATCCAGGCTTTTTTTTCCCTTTGCTATAGGATTAGAGAGAAACACTGCCAGGACTCCTGTCCACCAGAAGCCCTGCATTTGCTTTTGAACTGAAATGGTTTTACATCACTGAATCATTGGTGTATGCATGAATAAACATGAAGAAAGTCAGAACAGTGACCCCAGTCTTTTGGCAACACCACAAATGAAAGGTCCATGCAGGCAAGAAACCTCCTGAGCTGATGAGTTTGCTGGAAGAGTCACCAACCTCTTGCTGTCACTCACCACCTTCTCTTGTTAGCACTCTGATATGGTGTCCAGCCTGGATTTTTCCCCTGAGGGAACTTATTCTTTCCCGGTGCTGCCTGGGCCCGGCACCACTGCTGCCCGGGCCCGGCACCACTGCTGCCCAAAGTCCCAAGCTACCAGTTCCCACCCTCTTAGGAGTGCATGCCTTCTTCACACTTTGTCTTGCCTCAGTTGCACCTTCCCTGTCAGTTGTATAAGTTTTAACATCTTAACAGATCCTGTCAATCACCTGTTTGCCACCCCTCATGCAATACAACACATTTGCCTCTTCTTGCAGGGCTTTACCTGCTGCTGCAGCAACTGCAACAGAGCAAATGTTCCACCAGGGAGGTTACACTCAAGGTGCAGAGAGGTTGCCACAGCACTGCAAGTGACAGCAGGGGCAGGGCTTATGTCGTGTAGCAAGTCATCACCATTTGAGTGTTGTCTTCTTATGCAAACAGCACATCTGGGTCTCCCATGTGCCAAGTGCCATGTTAACCATCTTGCTTATTTGCACATCCCACTGGCAGCACTCCTTGGTGCCCTTCCTGAGGGTGCCAGATAAGTCAGGATCTCCAAATGCATTTGCACAGCCTTGTGCAAGATTTCCCACTTGGCAGGAAAGCCTCCTTTGGCACCTCCTTGGTGAGTGCTGGGTCTGCTGAATGTTTCTGCTCCCCATGCTGGATCCCAATGAGCTAAAAGAACAGTGGATGTAGTTTACTCAGCAGGCACCTCATTTGCCAAATGAAGAGGTTAGTTTCAGAATCTATTCAAGTGGTTAGAGCTGTCCAAAAGCATTTTAAGATCAATTTACTGCACTTCTCATCCATGAATGAGAAAAAAATAGTCTGGGAAACATGTTTCGTATTCACTTGTAGGAGATAAACTGGATTTCAATTACTGGCTAATGATTTTAGAATTCAGTTATGTTATTTTATAGTAAAATACTCAAATAGCGATGCCTTTCCCTATCTTACAGCAGTGCTTGTGGTGCAGTGCTAATTTAAAATTTATGGTAGATTATTTTTTGCAGTCACTAGCTGTATGTGCTGGGAACAGGTTTTCTGCAGGGACATTGATTGAATAGAAATATCAATGCAGATATGTTTGTATAGGCTGTGACAGAACTGCAGGCTTTTGCCAGGCTGGATGTGGCTCTGGGCAACCTGGTCTAGTTGAAGATGTCCCTGCTCATTGCAGGGGGTTGGATTAGATGACCTCTGAAGGTCCCTTCTAACCCAAACTATTCTGTGATTCTATAAATGAGATTAGTCATTGAGTAACTATAAATTTGCAACATAGATTCAGTCCCTTTGAGGCTTACATGGTCAAAGTGTAAAGTAAGGTGAGAGTATATTAACATAAGGAAATAGCAAAGAAAAAATTTATAGTGTCTGCAGATTGTAAGTGGGAGGAAAAAGTGTGAAGGGAAGAAGGTGATCTTGCAAAATGCTATTGTTAAATTTCTATTTATCAATTGGTTTTGTATATATGCTACATTGATAGAAAGTTTGTTTAGCTCTCACTCAGTTTCTAAGGAGGTTAAGATAACCCTTAAATCAAGATTGATTCATTCTTTATTCTTGCTGATCAGTTTTGGATTTTTTTTCATTTGAAAAGTAATTCACACTCTAGTGTTCAGCAATCTCCATCAAACAAGACTATGATGGAACTGCAAAACTCCTAAGAAAAATGAGAGACTAAACAGTTACTTTTCTTTTATCTGAATAGCTTGAATTCAGTTGCATACTTACACAAAAATCTGCTTAATACAGTTTGTGACTAAGCTTTGACAGAACTTTTCCAAAGGAGTGCTGAACTTTCTCTGAAGAATAGTTTTCAAAGTCAAGACTGGATGCATTTCTAAACCACCAAACAAAGGAGTTCACAGAGGAATTCTTAGCTGAGGTAGTTCCCATTGCTTAGATGGGGCATGCGGCTAGATCATAATGTTTCTCCTCAGCCCTAAAATCAAAAATATTTTTTAATTAATTTTTTAAATTACTCAATGTTTTTAAATGTAATGATAATTTAGAGTAATCACGGTACATGAGGTTTCACCTGACTATTACACAAGACGTATAGAGGTGCAGGTTTTTCGTGCAGCTAGAGCATGATACAAAAATAAATATGCCAAAATACTTGGCAGTAATGCATCCTTGAGGTATGTATTAGGTCTCATGAAATACATGTTTTGAAATAATAATAAAAAATAATAATTCTGAGGTTTCAAAGGAATTACTGTGGAAATTATTCTGCCAGAAATAAGATGTTTTCTCATTTGGTGAGTTTTTTACCACCATTGCTGTGGTACTGTGTTTGCACAAGCAAAACCAGGTAGCTAATCTGTCAAATAAATACAAATTGTTCAACTGTCTTGGGTCTGTGTAGGCAGATTTTTATTTGACTCTTTAGAAGGAAAAAGAGTAGTGTTAACAAACACTGAAATATTAAAACCAAACCCTGTTATTGCCATGAAATGACAAAATGATTTAAAATTATTTTAAGAAATACAGTTGGAAGGTGATTCTCTTTATTTCCATAATTTTCTCAAGAACGAAGGAATAGGAAGAATTAGAAGATGTCTAAGCAAGTCAGGGGTTAGCTTGCCACTTTTACTGTGTATTAGAGAAAGTTGGTGGGGAGAGGGGAGGAGGAAGTTAATGCTAATAATCTGTTAATTGTAGGAGGAGGAATTGGAGGCCCAGATTTCCTTCCTACAAGGACAACTAAATGACTTGGAAGCCATGTGCAAATACTGTGCGAAGATGATGAACACACATCTTGGTAAGTGCAGTACTCTCTATTAACCTGTAAATCTTTATGAATGCTCCTTTAATGGTTTGTATTAGAACAAAAATAGTATTTATGTAATACAGTACCTAGTATTTTATAAGCCATGAAGAAGATTGAACTGATATACTCAGTTTTCTGTTAATGCTGCTAACCACTGTATCTTTATGCTGTCATAGTTTTAAACTTGGGAGTATGATGTCAACTGATGATGCTAAAAAAAATCATAGAGGCATTGGCATAGATGCCCTGTCTGTTTCTAAGACTTTTGTATTGTAAGGAAAGTTGTGGAGCTCACAGCAGTCCCAGAATGATACTTGATGGATGCAGTGATAATTACATAAAATTAATGCACTTTCATTAAATGTAGCATCTTCACAGTGTATGAATATTTCTCTACCAGGAGGAATATAGTAATATACAAGTCAATACACTGGGAAAAGAACCAACAAAGTCTCCAACCTAAAATTTGATATAGATATTGTGAAGTCTAATCAGAGAAAGTAAACAAAAAGCTTCCATCATGATTCTGTGAGTCTGTGAATCACTTCAGGTGTGAATATGCATAGATGTGCTTTGATAAAAGCAGCACTTTTAAACTGTATTGAACTGCACACCAAAATCTAGTATATTTAGTTGTGTGAAAAAGCATTGTTGCTAAGAAATCAGGGTACAACTGCAGTATTTTAAGGTTTCTTTAAAGCCTGCAGCAGTTAAACAAAATAAATTCAAATTTAATCTTTCAGTGGATAAAATTAAGTATATGATACCTAAGTTTGCGAGGTCAAAAAGATCAGATGTGAAAGCCTTTTCTGTGGGTGTTTTATTAGCCACGTTATGAGACTAGGTAAAGCTATAAATATTGTGTTATTTGAAAGTTTGAAGTCACAGCCTTCAAAAGCCAAGTGTAAACCTCTAACCCCAGCAGCTTTAGTCTGATGTATTGTATTGCTTCTGTGAGGGTGCCATAACGATGATGAGTCTAGAAGCAAGCAAAAGGGATAAATTATAAACTACTGAAATGATGGGGAAAAGATTACTGTGTCAAGAAGAAATGCTGAAGATTCTTTCCTTTAGGAAAGAGGATGAGTGTTTAGCAGCGGTATCAGTTCAAGTACAACCATAAGCATTTCACCAGCTACAGCTCTGGACTAGAGATCAGTATAAAACCAGACAGAGATAGTTTGAATAGTCTGTCTTTGGGTGCTGGATCCATGAAGTGAAAGCAAAGGATTTGTGGTAACATCCAGGTGTTAAATTCTTTTTCCCAGATATGTTAGAAACAAAAACATTTAGTCTAGTAGTCTCCAGTAGTCTTCTGAGAGCATTGTGAAGCCATTTGTTACCCCTCAAGACAAGGAATTCCATATATACCTGTGGCTGCAGCATGTACCATGGCACTTTTGTAGTGCTGTCAGAGGCTTCCAGCCTAGTTTCTTCTAAGTCCCACTATTTATATTTCTTCACAATATTCCTGCATGTCTTGTCAACATCATGGGCTATTAACTTTGTAAATTTGGGTTGCACTAATACGTTTAAGTCATATATAGTTTTACAGTTACACATGATAAACAGAGCACAAGAGAGACTGAGATCCTACCAACCTTCACAGCTTCTGCAGCAAACTGATGAGATTAGGTATCCCCAAATAAGCCAGTAGATGATCCATGGGAAGGCAGGAAAAAAACACCAGGATTTCTGCTGGTCTGATGTGTGCAAGATCCCTTCTGAGCTGAAATCTGTCCATCACATTCATCTGAGCAGTACATGCCAGCAGCCTGTCCAAGAAAATGGATTCTTTGTGGCACCACAGAACACCCCTTGAGGTTTATCTCCAGAGGCCATCCACTGCTCAGGGCTTCGGAGAATAGCAGCAAGATAAACCCTGGAGCAAATCTCTTCGCTTCTGGTTTAAGCGAAAAGTTAGCAGGGGCTGCTGCCACACCTGGTCTGATTCTTCCCCAGGTATCTCTTATACATGAAAATTGCTTCATTTGAGAGACCACAGAGCAGATAATGTTGAGTTATATGACTCTGCTTGTCATCTGCTCTGACACTTAACTTCAAGGATATTACTTCTTCCTGTGAGGCTGAATTTTTCTGACTCCATCACTCAGCTTTTGGCTCTTGTATCATTCCTGATAGCAAGGTTGAAAATCCTCATTTAACTTACCTATACATGGTCATTAAGTAGTCTCTCAACACTGTCTATGCTAGGTAGAACACTTTAAGATTCATTTTCTACAGGTTGCTTTTTGGATCTGATAATTTTTGTGGTCTTCCTTTGAATTCTTCAGGGTTTTCATGTGCCTTTTGAAGTGGCTTAATCAGATCAAGATATGCTGTATCAGCACTGGACTCAGCAAAGTGGTTACTTAGCAAACAGAAGGTCATCTCCACTCTTATGCGGCATTCCTCTTTTTAAACATTTTTAACACAGTGTCACAGTAGTGCTCTTTGATACAGTGATAGATTGAGGTGATAAACCATTATAATCTCTACAGTTTGATGAAACAGCTTTTTAAACAGAGGGTTTATTCTGTAGGTAAATCAGGAAAGTTTATTTTTGTATGTTTTCCTTGCATTTCATCATATTAAAATTCACTTCTTTTCATTTGGCTTTTCAGCTAAATACTTCAGGTAACTCTGCAATATACTGTGTTTTATTCTACCACTCAAACTGCAGATTTAGCCATCGTACATCTAAGAGTTGTCAAATTATTGATAAAAGTAAATGGATAGATAAAATTTGAGGAGCCTTCCAGAACTAACTCCTTTAACAAAGAGTTATACAACATTTTTAAGAAATATCAGTAAGTTGGTTTTTAGTTTAAGACCTGCCTTTTAAATTTTATAAAGTTCAGGGTTATTATTTTCGAAAAACTTTTTTTAGGTTGACATTTTATGCAGTTTTTATCAGACTTTACTCAACCTGTGTTCTTTTTCCTGTATTGACCACATTATATTTGCAGGTTACTTCTTAACAAAATAATGCTCATTTAAGTTTATAACAGTGCATATCCAGTGACCATTCACAACAGAATTATTTAACAGGCACTATAAATCTGGATGTAAAACAAGTACAGAATGTTCATTTTGCAGTTTCTAGTGAGACGATTCAGAAATTTTTGGCTGTCTTTTCTCAAGTCCTTTCCCTTACGAGAGGCATCCTGATGACAGGTGCACTTACTTCATGACGGAAAGGACGTGTATTTTATCTGAGAAGTGTCAAAATGACCAGAAAGTCACCTGTTCTGTTTACAGTATATTTATATCAGATCAAGTCATACAGAGTATATTTTTATATGATGTCTTTTTAGAAAATAATTTTGTTTAATTAAAAACATATTTTCTTTGCTCTATAATGATAATATCTTTTTTTACCAAGAGCATTTCTATAGGTTTCATCAGGAATCTGCCAATACTGTATTTTCTTTGCACAAAGCATGAGGAAAGACATCAGGTTTTATTTTGTTCGTATATTCAAAGATGCTTTCATTAAATGTTTATCTCCTTCCGTAAATAAACCACACTATGTGCCACACAGCAACGACATAATTAACTGCTTGTAATATCAGGGGATGTTACCATGGGAATGAATGATGGTTCCGAAATATTGCTACTTAGTGCTATATGTAGAAATTAGAAACAGGGTTTTGATTATGAAAATGGAGGAAAGTCATTCAGTGATTTTGTCTCCTTCTTAGGTCTGTTCATTAGAAATAGGTATCATTTTCTTCCCCTTCCTCCTTAACCACTGAAGAGCTGGTAAGATGGAATGCCTCTTAATGCCTCCAAGGACACTTACTGATTTTTTTATGTGTAAAATAGCCAAGGATAAAGCAGATTTTACTTCTGTTCCCACCCATTTTCACAAGCTTGTCATACCTTTCAAAAATACCAAAAAAACCCCTGTGTTTAATTTTTCCATTAATGAAATGAAGATACGTCCAATCTTAGAAGCCTGTCCTGAGGCTCTGTTCACAGTATAAATGCAGAATATTACTTTGCTGATAGTGAGAGACTATAGTTGCCATAGCTATTACTGCTCCAAATACATTTTCTTGATGTTGCTTTTTCACATACACTGGCCAATTTTAGGAAATAATACTGTCCCTGGTGTATTCCATAACATGGTAATGTTCTTCAGCATTTTTCTTTCTGATAGCACACATAAATACCTTAAGGCTCAATGATTCAGAAAGCCATAATATTCCAGTTAAGTACTGCAGTATTATAACCTGCCATAATGTTATTTACTTTTTGAAGAATTTTGATTGTTTCCTCCTTTCTTTCTCTGTGTGGAAAGAAAGGCATCAAGTGCATTCAGAAGAAGATTTTCCCTGATAAATGTTACTTCTGTCTGATGCCTTAGAGCAGGTCGTGAATAATTTTTCTGAGACACATGCACCCAAATATCAATCACAGGGCTCCACAGTATCTGCTGGAAGGTTCCTCTCTTGTCCTTCATATTTGACATAGAGCTGAGTTTGACTTTTAGTTTAGCATAAAGTCAGTCTGGAGGGTCTCAAAGAGCAAATCTTTATGTCCCAGGCTCCAGCCAATACAGCACTGTTAAATGGCAGTTCAAGTGACACTGGTTAATGACACTGCCATCTGACACCATCTGTTATTCTAGCATCTTCAGGGTTTGGGCCATGTCAGCACTGGCCCAGCATTAAAGCACAGCCTCCTAATAAAAAATAAATTGAGGCCCTAGGGAAGTAGCAGTCCTCCATAGGCAAGTACTAATATGAGAGATTGTGAAAGGTGTTTTATGAGGTTAGTATGTTTTTTTCCAGAAAAAAAGTGCTACATTTTAAAATGTCTTCTGCTTATAAGGGACAGGAACCAATCCATCATTGTTCTGTAAGACAGAAGAACCTACCGTTTGTTTCCAACAAAGGCAGAGTTTCAGACCTCCAAGTGTATAAAAGTTTACCAAATAGTTACACATGTAGTACAGGAAGTCTTTTTCATAAGAGGCAATTTAAAGGACCATTGGTTCAGTATTAACTTGGATATGGGGATCTTTATATAGAAACTATTCTTTTTTGATGGGCAATTTATCAGGTTATGAAAGTAGAGAAACTAAGGTCATTCCACACTTGCTTTTGCTAAAGGGCAGCATATGTAAATGAACAGGTTGCTTTCCCAGCTCACTGAGACTCAGAAGCAACTTAGCTGCTTTCTCACAGCATAGAGACTCAGCTAATAAGCCCTATGGACTCATACCAGCGCTGCACAGTTAGCTCACAGGGTTCTGCACAGCCGCCTAGAAGTATGTGCAAAGGTACCCAGTTACAGAGAAGAAACTTAAGTGTGCCCAGTTTTATTAACTTCATACTGTCACTGCTGAACTCAAGCGAGCTGCTACAGAGATATTCAGGTGGGTCTCAGAAATATGTTGCTCAATGTCCAGATATTTAAATCATTACTTGTCTTGGAGGCAACATTGCAAATACCTCTTGGCTGTCACCCACATACAGTAATTTTATTCTTAAGCCTGCTGGCTCTGCTAAGCCAAAGGAACTAAATCCTTCTCTGAGCTACCCATATAGGGCTGGTTAGGTTGTCCTTTCAGTGCATTTTTTAATATGACTACTGCTATCTGTAATATGTTGCTGTGTCCTTCACCAGTATTCCAGTACATCTCTGCCCCTCTAGTGCAGATTATGGCTTATTTATAAAATGCCCAGAAGTTATGGCATCAAAGTAACCCAAAAAATGAAAGCTACTCTTTAGAGAGCCCTTTGGATGGGATCACAGCATGTGTCCCTTCCACAGCCATCAGGCAGCACTGGCAGTTTTAAGTTTCACTTACACTTTACTGCCTGGCATCTTCCACACAAACATTATTATTTAAAAGCCACCTTTTCACTGTGATTATTGCAAGCACCATAAACAAGGATGGAAAAATATAAAAATAGCAGAATAAAAACTTACAGGATGTAGTTGCTAGCATAATTACAGTTATTTTGTGAAATAGAATCTTTAAAGGCTTAATTAAACTAACTTCATCCATCCCAATTTTAACAGTCAATGCAACTGCTACAAGGATACATTTCATTATAAGGATCATTTACACTGAGGAAGGGAGAGGAGAAAGTTGACTTAATTACTAATTATTTAGGGGCTGATATATTGCCCAGTATAGATCTGGATGCAGTACTTGTTAAATGTATGCAAGATAGCTCTAAAGTATTGTTCTATGTATTGTAATGAGATGAAAAGTTATGACATTTTTGTAAGGCTAAAATAAAATGGAAATTATTTCACTGCCCTGTGTTCAAATGAAACACTTTAGCATTTGTTGAGGAAGTAAGCACATAAATTCTCTTATGCTTGGGGCATAAATAAAATAATCCATAGTTTATAAACCCAGTGTGATTAGAAAGGCTGTAAGTAAAAAAAAAGCCACATCTAACACAGCCCTGTGAGTCTAAAGCTAAGGAGAATGTTCCTTTGGTCAAGAATAATAATGTAAAATAGCCTATGAAACCAGTTTAGAAATAAAGAACATTAACAAATTTATTAAACCAAATGTAGGAATGCTTCCTGGGAAACAAGTATTTGTTGCATAGCATGACTTTCAGACTCTCACTTCTGGTCATGCTGTGTGTATATATGTATATATCTGTAGGAGGAATAAAAGTGTGTTTCTTCATGCCCCATGAATTTTAACCACCTTTTTGTCACTTGAGGGTAACTCTTTAGATGAAAACACACAGTTCAACTGACAGAGAGCTACTTTCTTTCTACAATAACTGTGCCAATCCCAAAAGTCCAGCTGTGGTAGGAACCTACAGATGCTTTCATCCCAGTAGTCTGGGTGAAAATGAGAGTAAAATAATGAAGTTTACACACCCCATCATTACCTTGTTAACAACTTCCTTTGCAACTGTCAGTGAATTCCTGTTACAATATTTACTTCCATCACCCTCTTATTCCTTCCATTTATGTAGTGAGTATCCCCTGCTGCTGACAGCTGCTGACAACCCATCCTTTTCTTCCCAGCATCTCTTAGACATTGGCTTCTCTTCTGATATCAGCTTTAAAGGAATAAAACCTTGGCAGAAGCTAAAATCTGGTATGGCCGAATTGTTAATTTCCCCTTTATTTCTATAATGGTCTTTGGCATTACTATAGCTGAACCTTACCATAGCCACTGGTTTGCTTATCATTATATTTTTTAAGGTCTACCTTTAAATCATACAGCTATGGTATATATATGGTTTGTGGTAACGAATCAGGTGAGCAGGAACATGTATGGTACTTTTCTTTCACTCTTCACTCAGCCTTTCACAGTTGCCCATCATGTTTAGAACACATGGCATCATTAGAGAATGTGTTGTTGAGTAGCACAAAGCTACTCAAATGATCCCAGACAACAACTGTTTTCATTGAAGGGGACTGCAGTAGGTAGAAGGAATAGGTGACATGGAAAAGTCTCCATCTTCAGAACTGAGCAGCAGCAGCATGACTCTAAACTGTACAAAGGTAGCAAACAGAAAATCAGTTCATTTATCAAATCTGTGCAAGCCATTCGAAAGTGCAGGAACAAAATTAAGGCAGAGGAAAATGGATTTCCTTTAACATGCATTTCTAATTATCTTTATTAATGTAACTGCAACCACATTTCACTGCTTGGGTTGACTCGCCTTTCAGTTACAATCCAGGCACAAATCCAGCGCTACTGTCAGTAATCCACTCCTAAGGACTTCTGAATAAGTGGTACAAATGTGTCACAGGGCTTGCAGTATCTTTTTGTTTACTTTCAAGCCGCTTCAAGTCAAAGTCTCTTCTAAGAGGCAAAACAGTTTCATGTGCAAGTCCAGATACTACTGAATAGATCTACTGTACAATTCATTTATTTCTGGCATCCATCTTCTCAGGCAGTGAAACAGAAACTGCAGTCTTCTTACTAAACACCCAAATACTCTCCATGGATACTTAAAGAGTCTTTAATAGCACAATGCTGATTCTAGGAGTACTGCCACCTCTCCTCACAGCATGTTTGACCCTACTGTTCTTCAATACAAGTATATTAGAGACAAGTTTGTGATGAACAGAGAGAACATAGTTAATAGACTGCGATTATTTTGATGGAGGAATAACCACGAGGTAATCATTAAAGTCTGAATAATTGCCAAAAAAAAAAAAAAGTTACACAATACATGTGAGTGATTAAAACAAAATAGTTTGAATGACACAGTGAGGTTTATAAATCGGCCCCATTCCCTGTCCTCCTTTTATGGAGATGGCACTTCAAGCATCTTTGCTATATCAGCCTCTGTCCTTAAAGAGAATTAGAAAGTCTGATCCGTAATTTGTGTATATAAATTGAAAGCTCCTGTTTTAAACTATGTACTGCTTCCTAATAAAGAATAGTCTTTAGTTCCTATGCTTTAGCTTTTCTTCCAGGCTAGCATAGCTGTAGGAAACATGCAATTTACCTAAGCAGCAGCCACGATAATTATGCCATGTATTGGATGTACATGTTATCTCCTGTGTCAGCTCAGTTTTCTTCATTGATGTTCAGTTTACCTCAGAAGAAACAACTATCCAAGACTTAAATCATAGGTACTCCATAGATTTTAAGCTGAAATAAGTTTCAACATCTCTTTTTTCTGAATGGTAACAGAATTTCACCAGAGTCATAGCACAGAAAACTGAATGTTATGGTTATTAACCAGGTAAATATTTAAACAATTGATGTACCTGATCCAAAGTGCAGAAGTTGTCTGAGGAGTTAATGTGCATTCTTTGACCCTCAGTCTTTCAAGAATAAAATATGCAACCATAGCTTTTTGTAGTACCATCTTTACAGTGGAAAAGAGCATAAAATGCAACAGGGTATGCTTCACTTAACATATATAAATTACAAGGTGCATAATGTTTAACATCACATGAGTTTTTCCACACAGGTCAAACACTCAAGCTAACTGGAATGAAATAATTTGTATGCCTAATTGCTTATGGTGAGGAGAAGTCCTCACCATAAGCAATTAGGTTGACAGAACAGTAGAAACTAGTAACTGCAACAGTGTTTTTCATACAGACAAGGAAAACTAAACAGTGATCAATTAAATCAAAATACATGGTGATACATTCAGAAGTATTTATTAACACAGGTTGAGATAGCATCATAATTCTAGACTGAATAAAAAGGTTTCACAGTTTGTTGTCATTTATGCTATATATGACATGACATGCATCATAGAAAATCCCTTAAGAGTGTTTTGAATGGCATTTCAGACATCTATGAATGTTTGCTTTCAAGATGCTCAATCTGTCCAGGCCTTTATGTCATATTTACTGCAGTGGTATTTGAGAAAATAATTCTGCTTGTAAAATCAGAAACACTTGGAATGAATTCAGCCATACAAGGAGAAAACCTCATATTTTCAAAATCCCTACATGATATACAGTAACTGTCTTTTACACAACTATAGCAATTTTAAGGTGTAATGTCTGCAATCTATTCCAGTATGAAGCATAGAATTACAGAATCATTCAGGTTAGAAAAGACCTTTAAGATCATTAAGTCCAAGGGTAAACCTATTATTGCCAAGTCCACCACTAAACCATGCCCTTAAGTACCACATCTACACATCTTTTAAATAGCTCCAAGGATGGTGACTCAACCACTTCTCTGGGCAGCCTGATCCAGTGCTTGGCAACCCTTTTGGTGCAGACATTTTTTCTGATATCTGATCTAAACCTCCCCTGATACAACCTGAAGGCCATTTCTTCTTGTCCTATCATCTGTTACTTGGGAGAAGAGACTGACACCCACCAGAATCATTTAGAGCACAAGGAAGTGAAAATTTATAGTTTCCCCTTAGGAAAAGTTTCAATTTCTTACAGCTATTAAGTTTGTCATTTCCGCAGAATGAATTTGCTTTTGCTTGTCACTTCACACCACAGTAATTTTTCTATTTCTAGTGAACATAAAAAGCAATAGGAAGAGAGCAATTCTGGAAGAGGAAAGAGGAGGAAAAAAGCTTGCTTTGAACTTTAAGAAAAATATGTTGCTTGGAAGTTCTCAGAGGCTGGTGTCCTAGTAGGTGTTCATAGTCATGGGTAAAGACCTTTAGTGAGTGGAATGGGAGATGGGGGAACATGGAGCATATAAAATGATAGCTACTGCACAGATGTCATTTGTATTGTGGAGTGATACAGTCTATCATCACCATGAGGGCCAAAATTACTCAAAAAAAATTAGCCCTCATAGGAAGGTCAAACTCTGTCATCTGCCACTATGGGAGATATGCTCTTTTATATTCTCTTTGAAAGCACAGGACATCTGGGAATACACTTGTGTCTTGGTACTGCCATGAACATAAGGTATATATTAAACGTATTTTGGTTGTCATGTGCAAATTAGAGTTGATAGTTAAGAATTATCTTGCCTTTAAGCAAGGGATGAACAAAACAGTTTCATGACCTTACCAGCTTCATTTTCTCTACATCTGTGATTCTGTGCGTTGCCATGAGTTGATGGTTGGTGACTTTTTACCATATATTTCTCTGATGTCACACACATTACCAAGCATTAAATATTGATAAAGTGCTGTGGCTCCACACGAGACACGAATCAGAAGCAAGTACTATATAAATACATAATTTATATTAAAAAAATATTTAAAGAATGTGATACTTCACTAAGAATTTAATACTTGAGATTAAGATCTTTAAATTCTTTAACACTCAGATGTTGCCGAGTGATGCATTTAATTGTTAATTGTTTAATGCATAATTGTTAAAATAAGAGTTGGCATTCACAATGAGATAGATAATACAAAGTTTGGCTACTTAGTGATGTTGCCTTTATGAGCACTTAGATCACAGACTGCACTGTTTGAGAAGGAAATTTAACTCCTCATGTTTGTATTTTTAATGCTGGCAAGGAAATGCAGTATTTGTAACATCATGAGCTGCATTACTAGTATCACTACAGTGCAGTCTTCCTAGAAGGGCCACAAACCACTGTTAAGTTCTAGATTTTCTGTGCAATTCTAAGGAGAGAGCACATTTTCCTGCTCATTCATATCAAGTTCAGGTAGGAACCAAGTATTTGTTGTAAAAAGAAAGAAAAATTGATTTTCAGAAGCTAAATTCCCAGTCCATCTTTCCAGCTCTCTAATGCTGGTGAAAAAACAGCCTAGCTCTCTGTGCAGAAGATGTTGGAATCATTTTCTGTAAACTGTGACTGCATAAAAATGATCATACAGAGGGACTGGAATATGAGACCAGAGTTGACTTTGCTTTGACATCTCTGAGAACCTTGGAATTGTTTTGCTTTTCTTCTTTTGAAAAACAAGGAGGTGAAGTAATACATTCAGTTCTGCCTTGCTTACTTACTGCTGCCTACACTGGTAATGAGAAAGCACTTTTGCATTCTGAGCTTGCGCTGTCTTCTCAGTAGTGGAAATCAAGGGTGAAAAAAGCCAGCATGATTCTGGCACTGTTGGTTGTTCACAAGTCATTGATCTGGAACTAGTAGTAGAAAGGCAGCATTCAAAATAAAGCTTGCAGCTATTTCAAGTTAGCTTCTCTCAGCAGAAATCACCTTCCTGGAAAGGCCCCACAGATACTGGCTTAAAATAGATATCATTAGGAAAGAGATAAACTGCAAAAAGGCAGTGGTACTGAAGAAAACAACCTAAGAGAAGAAGGAGCTTAAAGTTATTCCTGGATTCTGTTTCCTCCACCTCCACCTGCTGTCATGTCAGTATAATGTTAGGTCCATGTTGTGAATTCATCCTTCTGGGCCATAGCTCTTCCTATCTCCTGTTTCTCTGGTGGAAGGGAAAAGGTACAGGTCTGTCTTCTAGATCGACAGATATGAAGGGATCACTACTTGACGCATTTTTTTTTCCATGTTTTGTAGAAGAGAAGAACAAGAATGCAATCATTTGCATGTTACTCTCTGTAGTTATAAATGGCTTTAAAATATGCAGAGGCAGCTGGTCATGGTCTCTCTGAGGAAGTAGTTATTGATTTACTGATCTGATATCTATAAAACTTAAATGAATCTGCTCATTTGACAGTAAGTACCCGAAATTAATTCTAATCAATTATATAAAATGCATCCCTTGGGCTATGAGTCCTGTTTGAGGGCAGCATAATAGTAGATAATGTTGCTGACTTCTGAAGAGAATAACTGGGTTTACAGCTCCAGTATTTCTGAGGCTTAGTCAAGAATACAGTTAGGGTATGACAGTTCATTTTGTGGAACTTAAGAGGTCTGTTAGTACTATGTTGAAACAAATCCAGAATCATGTCATGGCTGTCTGGGATCTCCTACATCTCACAGCAGTGCTCCCATCACCAGATGACAGGTTGCAAAATTCACCTTTTATTTTCCTCTGGTAAGAACTCCACTGAAACAGAAATATTTTCTTTGTCTGAAGAAAGCATTTGGCATCAACTAAATGAAATGTTGACGACAGAAAAAAAGCAAAAAAGATAGCCAGAAATATTTGACCTTAGCCTCAGTCTTTTAAGTACCATAGGATTTTGTTAACTTTTGAATTACAACAGCTATTCCTCTGAATAATCCAGAAATCATGTAATCAGTTTGTTTGATTTATTGTATCAGTGTTTGTTTTACAGGTAGGAAGGTGTTTTCCGTTCCTAATTGACCCTATGCAGGGTCTGGGGTTTTTTTTAACATAGGTATGAAATTAATAATTAAAGCTGTGAGGTACTGATGAGCACGAGGTAATGAAAAAAAGGTCGATATATAGGCAATTCACTTATATAGATAAAGCGCAGTATCATCTCCTGTGATATAAGAAAAATTAAATTATACATCTCAGATTAATGTAAACATTCCTTCAGCTGAGCTATATCATATCAAATATGCTTCCTAGCACTCTTAAAAGTATTTATAGATACAGGGGTATCTTTTGACATTCAGAAAGGTAAAACAATAATCTTCCGACTCCACTTGAGAGCTTAGTTTCCCAGTTTACCTCAGCAACTGACTGCCCTGTGAGGTCCCCCAGCAGTGGGAAGAGGTCTAGATGAAAGTCCCTCAGGTGAGAACTGCTGAACCCTGGCACAGTCATTCACAGGAGTGCAGCTGCGTAGCTATATACCAGATCACTTGCCATCCCCCTTCTTCCCACCTCTGCTTCCAGTCCATGTGGATTGCGAAAGGTGGTCGCAGCAGGAGGGTGTTGTCAAGGAGGCACTCATGCAAGATCACATTGCCTGTATGCTTCTCTCTTCTAAGGAGGTTTTTTAATTCGTCTCTACTCATAAGCCAGGGAAAAAGGATGAGCAGTGATAGATTTGGGTTCCCTACTTATCACTTACTTGATAGATAATAAACTGCATTCAAAAGGGATGAGGTAGTAGATTATATAAGCCATATGTAGCTCAAGGGTACATTCAAGAAGAAAAAAGATGTATTGCTAACTCCACAGGGAAACTTCTGTTTTATTGTACTAGAGAAAGACATCCCAATTTATGCCCTTATGTCACAACTGTTATTTACTGTGAGAAGGGAGGAGTGGCTAATTACAGTGATCTTCATCTTTGGGCATTTTTCTAGGTTAAGTGCAAGTGTGGTCTTTGAGTCCCAAATTGTGTCTTAGAGCAAACTCCAAGTGGAAAAATTTCCAAAATACATTTTAGTGCTTTTAATTGATTAAAATGATTGCCCCTATATATAAGATGTATGTCATGCTGTACTTTAAAGATACTGCAAATTGAAGTGAAAATGTGAAAAGTGCAACAGTTCAGTATCAGAAAATTTTGCTGTATTTCCAACCTTTTCTAATCTTTTTTCCTCTGAAACTAATTTTGAAATCTGTCATTAATCTTGCTAAAGTAAATATGTGATGATGCAAACATTTTAATTTATTTTTAGTGCTGGTGAACTATTATGGTTCCAGTCCTAAGTTCTTGGAAGTTTCTGACTGTATTGCCTCTTCAAGCAGTTACAGCTGGTTTTTGTAGCACTGATAGATTCTTTGCCAATTTTTTTAAATACAGACTTATAAAGCATCTCTAAGAAACAGAAATAATAGTAAATTATTTCCACATCATGTAGAATGCCTTTCAGCTTTTGTTCTAGTGCTCTTATTTTTCTGAGTTTTAGATTTCCCTCATTTAGCTTTGGCTGGTTGGAGTTCTGTTTTGAATTATTTTTTTGGTCCATCTGCTTAGTCAGTATGCATACCTTAGTTATTTAATATATGGTTTTAATTTATGTGGGGATCAAACACTATAGAAATGCTTTTCTTCCTAATGCCAAGAAATGGAAAAAACAGTTGAATTCAGTGATTCAGGCTGTGATTAAGCATTGTTTTCTTGCCTGTGAAGACTTCGGATTTCTTATGTTTTGAGTTCTGAACATTTTAAAAGTAGAAAATCATGCCTTGTTTGTTGAACAGTGGAAACTAGGATCTAAAGCATTATTTTATAAGTAAATATTAATATATTTTATTTGCCAAATTGAGACAAGACCATCTACATATAAGATATAAAAAGGTAAGTAAAATGTTGGATTAATCATACTTTCTCTCAATTCATGATGCTACATATTTGTGGAAAGATATGGTTTTATATTATTTCTAACCTTCAAATGCAGTGTCTTTCTGATGTAAAATTTGTATTACACATTGTTTAATTGTACTAGGTTTGACTTCATTGCTGCAGGACACTGCCTCTGTAATATGGTAAATAATGAGGGCTGTATAATGTATACATGGATCTTGTTCAGACAGGCTGTTTATGCAATGATGAGTTGTCCTATCATCTCCACTGTTGCTCTTGACCTTGTTCATACCACCTTTGATGGACTCTTGTCATCTACCTTTCATGTCTCTAGCCTCTATTCCTTCTATTTTTCAGATTGCTTCTTTAGCAGTTCATTTACTTCTTGGATCCGTCTCCTCTTTAATTTTTCCATTCTTCATTTATATCCCATTACTGTTTTCTACCCCTAACTCAATTTCAAACTTACGTGTTTATATGTGGGTTTTAAATTCACCTCTCTACTTTTAGTCTCTCTTCTTGTCCAGTCTCCAACATCTCATTATTTTGCTATCTATCCTGTAAGCACAAAACTTACACCAAATTGCTCAGTGCTTTTACTTGAAATATCATGTTGGCAGTGTCATCGCATCTGTCCTTGTCAGCATAATCTGTGACAATAGTTTCGGCTTTTCTTTCACTGGGTCAGGCCCTGAACATGCAGGATGTTTTTAAAAACAAACATGTAATGCAGGTGTGGATTAGTGATACAAAGCTCTAATTGTGAAGCACCTGGGATACAGATATTCATGAGCAGCAAAGCACTGTTCCCAAATAAGCATCACTGAGGGATTTGGGCTTCACTCTGTATGTATGTACAAAGGTGGGAGTGGCACATAAGAGGATCCTGTCATTTTCAGTTGATAGATACTGACTCATTCTGTAAATCTATCACTAGGAATCTCTGCTGTTTTCTTAAAGAGGAGGAAAGTAGGAAATAGGAGGCCTGACATAGTTTAAAGATTCTGAAGAGCAATTGGAACTATAGTTTCTCTGGGCTGGTTTGGGCCGTGGCATTGCCTGACATTTCCCTAACACAGGGAAGACCACTACAGGTCCAGCTGTCATGTGTTGGCCAGCCTCCAGCCCTGATTCCTGCAAACACCATATACCATAGTATTGAAATGCATCCTTGGAGGACAGCTCTATAAGATGGAGTCTTCTGAAGTGGCAGCACCACACTGCTCTTTCTGTCAAATAAGTTTTGCTTAGCCTTGGGTCTTTTACCTAAAAGAAGGGATTGGAAAAAGAATTAAACTTTCTATAGTTTTTAATAAAGAAGAAGAGTGTTTTAGCATCTGCAGGGTCAAGATGAAGATTGCCACACTCCTACCCTAAACCTTCTTGCGAGTTGCAGCAATGCAGTAAATGTTATTGAGTGCTTTCCAGAGCATTTGCAGGTTCAAAGACATATGTAATTCTGACAGCCATAGAGGCTGATATTTCCTTCTAAGGGCCAGTTGAGGCCCGAGTCCATTGGTACACTGGGGCAGTGCAGTAGAAGTCCCACAGCAGCACAGCGTTGCTGGAGACCTGCTGTCAGCAGTGTCAGGTTAGGGCTGACCTTGCCTCCACAGCTAATAAGGTTGTCAGCCTCTAGAGTGTGTGCAACATTGTGTTTGCAGATCACAGGATTTTGTTTCAAGCAGAAGTCAGCAGTAAGTTGGCAATACATTAGAGCTTGTTTAGGGAATTTTCTCTCCATAACTTTTTTTCTTACGATGTTGCAGGAAATATTCAGGAAGTCATATTACAAGAACACTTGGAAAAAGAAGATGAAATCCTGGTTTCCTTGGCTGGTTTGAAGCAGGTATAACTATTGCTTAGCTTAGCCCTCTTGAACCCTTCAGTGCTATTAAACCTTTCTTTTATTTTTCTTTTTTTATTATTTTAGTATACTGCTGTTTTGTCTTGCTGTAGCTGTGTTACTAATACCAATGCATTGAGCATTCTGGTGTACTTTATCCAAAAAGGTAAAACTCAGCTATAAAGAGTTCAAATGACTTGCAGTTTTGTTTGCTCCCTGAAAAGTTCTGGAGGCCTTGGACCAGAACTGAGGCAGTGCAACAGCACATTCTGGACTTCAGCCACACCATCAACTTCTTAATGCAAAATGTACATGCTAGGTAATAGTTATGCCTATTTCCCCATTATTTAAATGTGCCAACACTGGAATATCATTGAATTAAAAGAAAAGAAACAACTTCCTTCTGCAAGTAATAGAGGAGCCAACAAGGAGAGGTGCCTTGCTTGACCTCATGCTCACCAACAGAGAAGAGTTCGTTGGAAATGTGATGCTCCAGGGTAGCCTTGGATGCAGTGATCATGAGATGGTAGAATTCAAGATCCTCAGGACAGTGAGAAGAGCACGCAGCAAACTCACTGCCCTGGACTTCAACAGAGCAGACTTTGGCCTCTTCAGGAACCTGCTTAGTAAGGTTCCATGGGATAGAGCCTTAGAGGGCAGGGGGGCCCAAGACTGCTGGATGATATTCAAGGATCACCTGCTACAAGCTCAGGAGTGTTGCATCCCAACTAGAAGGAAGTGCAGGAGGAGGGCCAGGAGACCTCCTTGGATGGATAAGGAGCTGATAAGAAAAATTCAAAGGAAAAAAGAGGCTTATAAAAGGTGGAAGCAAGGACAGGCAGCCTGGGATGAATACAGGGATGTTGTTGGGGAAGCTAGGGACCATGTAAGGAAAGCTAAGGCCCAGTTAGAATTAAACTTAGCTAGGGATG